>JAHWFP010145857.1:1725-17908 GCA_023313725.1 Lithobius niger
CAACACATTTCGTAGGGTCTGAAGAGCGTCCGTATCGGATGCCGTAACCTGGTGTTTGGTTCATCCTATGGTGCCAGTTCTACATCTTTTACCCGTTATGTGTAGCACACATTTTATTGCATTAGGGTTACTGATAATACAAATGTTCCAGGCGTCGCTCGTGGCATCCCAATGTTGACGCTTCTTTAGTTCCTAGTAGACATATTTTTCTATCGCTTCTAACTCCAAGGAAACTTCCGTAATGATAAGTTTCGTCCACTCCCTACCGTTGTTGTGGCTGTGTTTAAAAGTGTCTGATGCTATAACTTTCACGTTTGGAATGGAGTTGTAAGTTTCCAAGTTGACCAGGGTGATCTCCCATCCCTCCTTCTCTTCTGCGAGCAGTAGAAGTGTCGAAACTTTGGTCGTGGAATCCATGGATTTTTAGGAAATAACTTTGGATGATGAAGGCATCGTTTTCCATATATCACTCGAAACGAAAGTGTATTGTTTACGAAAAATGAGCTTAACCATTTATGTTGGAAATAGAGAATTTTAATTACCTACTATATAATTTTTTTCTCTTTCTTTCTTTTTTTCTTCTCAACGTTTTCCAAACTTGCCAATGACTCGCTATACTCTTCATTCAATAAAAGGCCATTAGCTTTCATTTCTTCGAAATACACACAAATTCATCGTCTAGGCTTGTATTACATGCATCTCTTGAAGCCCTGATTAGATTTAGTCTTTCGCAAAGATCGTTCGGGTCTTTATAGAATCTACATCCTTCTCCCTTCTTCTTCTTCTTCTGCTGCTGCTGCTTAATGGACTTAATGTATGTTGTGTATCCTTCTCCTTGCCAGTCAGCTGCTGCTGGAGTTCCTTCTCCTTGCCAAATACAGGCTTAATAAAGGTTGCGTACTTGTAACCTGCACTCGATTTCAATCTCCTAGCTACTGGATCGTTGTCTCTGTAGACTCCATTGCTTCTCCTAAGAGTATCGTGATAATCCAACAAATTTACGAGGGTTGGTTTACAAGGGTTCTTAAGCATGATCAACTGCCACAACTCGTCGGTCCCCTTACACCTTTTTACTCACACCACGATGTCATCATCTTTAATAATCTCCATGCGAGTTACCTTATGTTGTACCTTTTAGTCTCTGGATCGTATCTTATACCTAAATGTCGTCCTACCTGAACAGAATCAAGATGTTGCTATTGTCTCTTTTCACCCTCTCGGGTATCCTGCTGTAGGTCTGTCACAAGTAAATGAAGCACATTACCGTGTCATCCATTGGCAAATTATTTCTCAAATTTATTCTGGTTTTCTGTCCAGTCATCGAATATACCGGGGCTATCTAACAGTTGTACGGGTAATAGTACCTATTCCATGCTCGGACAGAACTCGGCTACTTCAAGGCAAGGCTCTTTGAATGCCTGCCTAAGCCATTAGTATTTACCCTGAAACACGGTTTTTGAACAAACGTTAAAACCAATCGCAATCTAGCCAACGTCGTTGCAGATCGGGTAAGCCTCAGCATGAACTTCCATGTTAAACGTCAAACTTTGAACTCCTATAGTCTTGCCCAGAAATGACATAGACCAACGAAATTCGGTATTTGGGGTCGTGTCGCAACTATTTTACTGCATTACAAATTTTAATGACAACAATCGAATCGTTCAGCGTCCACAGTATGGCCATTTCTTGTTGTTGTTGTTCTTGTTGTTCTTGTTGTTCTTGAGACTCTTTGGCCTCACCTGGAGACCGAACCACTGAACCGAATTTCAAGTTCTATAGCTTAAAACGTAAGTATGAACATGGCCTAGGGCCTTTCCCAGGCTATTTCAATGTAACTACAATATTTTTGACACGGAAAGCCAAATGGGCTAAAACTTTTGCTCTCACCTAGAGAACGAACCAATGAACCGATTTTCAATTTGTATAACTTAAAACGTAGGTATTAACACCGACCAGGGCCTTTTGAACCCGATTTTGATGTGACTGCAGTATTCTAGTCGGCAGAGCAATTATTATTGCAGAGCACTGGGCAGAAATCATTATGTACTCTTTGCCCTCACTTGGAGATCGAACCACTGAATCGATTTTAGAGTTCTATAGCTTAAAACGTAGGTATGAACAAGGCCTAGAGCCTTTCACAGGTTATTTTAATGTAACTACAATATTCTTAACACGGATAGCCAAAAGGGCTAGAACGTTTGCTCTAACCTAGAGATAAAACTAATGAACTGATTTTCAATTTGTATAGTTTAAAATTTAGGTATAACACCAACTAGGGCCTTTTGAACACGATTTTGATGTGACTGCAGTATTCTCGTCGGCAGAGCAATTATTATTGTAAAGCACTGGGCAGAAATCATTAAGTGGAGTAACAAATTTTTGCAAATCGAGCTAGAAATATGAAATAAGTCTTGGACCCCATGAAATACCCCCAAGTTTATTCAGCACCTCCCCCCCCCCCCAGCACTCTCCGCCCTTGGCCCAACCCTGGGGCTTTGGCAACAAATTCTTACAGATCAAGCTAAAATCATGAAATTTGATGCACAAGTCATTCTTAGCAGCATAAATCGGATCAGCCATGGAACCCACATGAAATACCTACAAAGGGACCCTTGCACCCCCCTGTGACCCCTCACTGATGTTTGACCAACAAATTCTTGCAGATCGAGCAAAAAGCATGAAACTCGGCACTCAAGTCATTCTTAGCATTACAAATCAAATCAAGCATGGAACCCCCACGAAATATCCCAAGAGGCCCCCTAGCGCTTCCCTGTGCCCCCGCTCTGGTGCTTGACCAACAAATTATTGCAGATCGGGCTAAACGCAAGTAATTGATACACAAGTAATTGTGAGCAGTAGAAATCAAACTAGCTACGGAACTTCTGCTATATCCTCCAAGGCCCGTCAGCGCTTCCCCGATATTCCCGCTCCATGTGGTTGACTTCCGAAAAATTCTTGCTGATCGTACTAAAAGCATGCATTTTGGTACACAGATCATTCCTGGTACTAGAAACTGAACCAGCCATGGATCCCCATGAAATACCACCAAAGCCTTCCCCAGCACCCCATGAAGCAACAATGACGAACAAATTCTTGATGAATGTACTAAAAGAATCCATTGTAGCAGTGGAAATCCAACTACACATAGAACACCCACCCTCCAGTGCTTCCCTGTGTCCTCTCCATGAGGTTGATGATCAACAAATTCTAGTTCGATTTGTACTGTTAAGAATGACTTGTGTACCAATTCACGTTTTAGCACGATCAGCAAGAATTTGTTGGTCATTTGTTGGCCAAAATTGGAATTTGGAATTAGAAATTGGAATTGGAATTTGTTAGCCAAAATTCGTAGTACCAAAATTCGTAATACTACACGTGAGTGTGGTAGGGGGATAGGAAGGGGCCTTAGGGGATATCTGGAGAGATTCCATAGCTAGCTCGATTTATTAGCTAAAAATTTACTTGTGTACCAAATTTCAAACACTCGATGTTAGTAATTAGCCCAAATTCTGGCCCGTAACAGCTGTACTAATCCTGAAAATCGAACCAACGAACTGATGCTCAGTTTTACAACATAAAACATACGTATGATGAAGGCCTGTGGCCTTTTGAAAGGTATTTTAATGTAACTACAATTATTGTTGTTGTTCTTCTTCGGGAAATTTTGCTCTCACGTAGAGATCGAACCAAGGAACCGATTTTCAAATTTTAAAGCTCTTAAAATTGAGTATTAAATAGGCTTTTTTTATAACAGTTAATTTAAGGTTATTACAGCATTCTTTTCTATGTTATTCTTGCTGAGACAAAAAAAAATAATAATGGATATTAGGATTAAAAAACGCTTAAGTTTATAAAATACAGATGTAAGCCTTAAAAAAACTTAAAGCCGTAAAGGAACAGATATTAGAAAAAGACATGTAAGCCATCAGCGTTGCATAATATGTGTAAAAGAATCTCCAGCATGTATTTTGGGTCGCTGGAGATTCTTTTACACGTATTAGTGCAAGGCTGATGGGGGGGAGATGACGCTTAATGGCGTGTCGACAGCTTGGTCATTAGCGCCAACCTCAGTCACAGTGCAGTGGTCCGGGTTGCCACTGCACCACACAGATATTATTCAAACCCCTAATCTAAATCTTGTCATACATCTGTACCTCCTACAAAAATTGAAAAACACTGGACAGGAGGACAGACTTATCGCCCGATTTACGCACAATGTCATGCGGAAGATGGAAACGACGACGAAAACCATCAAGATGGCAACAATCAACAAGGAAGTGCCGGACCGTAAGTGGCCGCCGACACCAATAACATTCAGGAGGGTCAACCCCCGCAAAAGGAAACAGTGAGTAAGTCGAGTGTGACCAATACGCAAACGGGCCAACACCACCTCTTCACAGCGACTGCGGCGACACGCCGAGTGCCATTCCTCAACAGTGCCTTTAATAGCTCGTAATTTATTGCCGTCCTGTCCATCCCACGAGACTTACCAAAAAGCATGTAACCTCAGACGCAGAGTTGGAAAAGCGTCCGAGGGAACAAGGCTGAGATCCCTTCCGAGAGGGCCAGAAAGGGCCCCTTTTGCTGCAGAATCCGCTTGCTCATTTCCACTTATCCCCACATGGCCCGGGATCCAGCAGAAAAGCACGGTTTTCTGCTGGCCAGGCAAGCGGGAAAGCAAAGCTTGGACACGTTGTGTCAAGGGGTTCCGAGGATTGTAAGTCGCCAAGGACTCCAGGGCACTCATGGAATCGCTAAAGATAATGAAATGCGTGCCCTGAAGGCCAGGGATCCATTCCACCGCCAAACCGAGAGCCAAAAGCTCTGCAGAAAACACAGAATAGCCTGATGGAAGGCGATGGGCAACCGTCACTCCCTTACAAACACAAGCACAAGCCACGCCAGCGTCTGACTTCGACCCATCAGTAAACAGCCGCTGATAACCGGCGTACTGAGAACACAGCCGCCGGTACTCCTGTAAGTACCTTGCAGGTAGAGTGGAACCCTTCGGGAGGGACGCCAGAGCGAAAATGAAAATGTCACTTGGGACAAGCCAAGGGGCTACTGGCATCCCCCCAAGCCTCAAGACGCGAGGCTGATGGCTTCCATGTCTTTTTCTAATATCTGTTCATTTACGGCTTTAAGTTTTTTAAGGCTTACATCCGTATTTTATACGCTTAAGCGTTTTTTTTAATACTAATGAGATTAAGAGTTAGATTCGTCCTCCCACACCCTGCTGGACCGCAGATGATGCACAGAAGTTGTTTGGAGAATTTAAGCGTGCCTCCCTTCTTGATTTTCTCGAAGGTCTCATCCATGGAGTCGTAGTTGAGGATTTTCATTGTACAGTTAATTTTGAAGAGTAATAATGGACTGTTTTGCTTCATTATACAAAAATATTTTTCTTATGTTAATACTGGTTTGCTTTATTTGTATACAGAAGCCGACTGGCAGCCGAAAAGCATAGGTCCCGAACCTCCAGTGGCAGGGGAGGGGGGGGGACCCTGCTGAAAATGAACTGCAGAAAAACTGCAGTTTAACTGCAGTTTCGATGACAACTGCCCCAAAACTGCAGTTTGTGTGAAATTCAACAAGCTAACTTAAAAACTGCAAAATAACGCTATTTACACTGCTGGGAAGGTTAAGTACAAATACGATAACACAAAAATGGCATAAAACTGAGGCTCGAAAACCAGCAGTGTGGGCATCATGAAACTCGGTGTACCAACGTGGCTCCCCCCCCCCCCAAACCCCGCGCATTTTACGCCTGTCCATTCTGCAGGCGCATGTAGTTTTTTCATACGTATTTATTTAATTGCACTGATTAATTTTGGCCTAATGGCCATGTAGTGTGATCGGCAATTGCCGATGACAAAATTTTCATTAATAAACAAAACAGGAAGCCAAATGGGCCCGATTAGTGATAAATTAAATAGGGAATGGAAAAGATTTACATTAATTTTAATTATTAGCTATAAAATTCTCTGAACAAATTATTCCTCAAAATCTATTTGTAACAATATTGACTAACATTATACAGTGTGGCTCCTTTAAAAAAAAAATCCAGCAAAGTCGCAAAGTCGCAAAGTCATTCAGTGAGTGACACAGGGTCTCCCCGTCTCCTGGTTTTATTGTTCTTGAAATTTGTATTACTGATAATTTGTCAATTTGGCAGCCAATTTACCTTTATGAACAAATATTTTTCTTGCATGCATTTCTCCAAGGGAAACAAAATGTTTTGATAAAAATTACGTGTGATCAGATTTTACCATCAAATAAACATATTTTTTCAACGACTTTTACGCCCCCTCGGCTCGTTCTGGGGGAGGGGGACAGTTGGCGCCTTTCTTATCCCCCACCCCGTTATTTATGCTACTGATTGAAGCCTGGTTTTAAAAGGGTGCTAACCATTCGTGTTTCTGAAGCACAGTGGCGCGTGGATTGAGCGAGCCGAGCGAGCGATTTGCACGTAAAGTAAACTTTTTCAATGGATATCTCGCTTTGCTCTCTCTAAATTTTTCATCTCTCATCTTCATAGGGGATTACTTCTGAAGATGAGAGACGTACAAATGTACAAACAAACAAATCGTATGTTTTGAATGATATAGATGAAATGCAGGCGGGCTTTGGAATGGTATGAAATGTATTAACTGTCAGCAATAATTACAATTAGTTTGTGTCGAAATAATCAGCACATGATTTTGTGATGTTCTTGGAATCCAAAATTTTACGATAAGAGTCCATAAGAGCCCAGATTAAAGGACAAAAGCGACCCAAAAATCACAAAATAAGGTCAAATATTAACCCAAGATCCCCTAAATCAAGGGGGGGAAATGAAATTGAAGCATGTCGATTTCAAATGTGGAAGCTTTTCTCCAATAATACCTCCAGTTGTTTTGAACAAAAATGAGTAAAAGTTTCGCCATTTCTTTTAGCTTTTGACGCTCCATTTTTTAAAACCTGAAGCATGTTGTTGCTTTGAAATATGAAAGGTTTTTGCAATAATACCTCAGGGTCTAGTCGTTTGCATAAAACTGAAAAAAAGATTTAATTATTTTTCGCCTTTAGATACTTCCGTGAAAAAATTTTTTTCTTCCTCCAACAGGAGGTGTACACCCTTCCCTTAACTCTTCCCCTACTGCCCATGCTTGCACACAGCAGTCATCATCATTCATCATAGCCAAATGGTTCAACATGTAAACCAACCCCAATCGGCAATGGCTGCTATGGGCCTGTTTGTATAATTATAAACTGAATTTGGTTTAATTTAATCTGGTAAGAAAGTATATTAAAAAAAAACACGATTTAGTCACAATTAAATTTTTAGGAAACCTACCATCCTAAAGAACGAATAAGAAAAATTGCCAAATTAAATTGACAATTTGTTGATTCTGTACTCACTGAAAGCCAGAAACAGACTCTAAAATATCGTAAAATGCTTCAGCTTCCGAGACTCCGCCCCGTATCCCACTGGGGTAGCTCGTAGGCCCTCCCCCAGACCCCTAGCTGGGTTTCCCAAGCCTGTCAAAAGAACTTTACTCACTAAGTAACAACGTTATAAGCACTTTATAGTAATTAATGCATAGATAAAAGCCATTCAGTGAAAGTGATTTGAAATATTCATGACGTTTCTTCCCTTCAGTTCAGGGGCGTTAACAAGTGAAAGCACACCAATTTTAAAACATATTTATATTTATACACTATAAAAGCAGGGCCGAAGCACATGCATTAAAAAAAGTTCTTCCCTTACAATCTTAAGGATGCAAGGTGAAGATAATGAACAATAAAATAATAACAAATCTGCACAATTCATTAATTTCTGCAGGTAGTCACCTACAAGCAGCACAGGCAGAAGTTGGGAGATGGAATAAGTAAGAAGCTGCAGAGCGAGTTTATATTATAGGTCCCCCCATTCTGATTGAAATATGTATTCGCTATAGCCAACCACCTTTGCAAATCCACCTCATGCCTATATTCACCTACAGGATTATATCAATTAATGCAAAGATGCGAACATCACCAGAAACGAAATTTGAACTCACTAAAAAGCAAATTTCGTTTTGACATTACTGTTTCACGAATTCCATCAACAAAGTTGAAATTCTTCATTTTCGTAAACCTACCCAAACTACCCAGACTGTAATAGTAAACCCAAGCTACTTGGTTGCGGCGCTTAAGAACGAGCTTCGTAGGGTTTTTGCTCATTTCACTAAAAAAGGTTTTATTTTGTGAATTTAAGTACATTTTTCACAAATTTCTTCACAACAGCTTTCCATTTCCGACTCTGTCTAAATTTTGTAATTTCAAATGGCACACTCAACCTAAGAAGCCACCCTTGGGTTTTCAATTCCTTCTAGGGCCTTACATTAAAGTTGTTACCCAACCACTTCGGAAAACAACTACTAGCTGACAAAATTCGACTTGTTAGTAAGAATAGCGGTGCATTACATGAACTATTTCAACCCCACTCCCCTCACCACCACCCAGAACCCAAAATCCAAAATTCCAACTAAATACGCGTACCATGCAACTAGCCAGGTTGCACGGCTACCTATATGTAAACCAAACAATGCAAGAAATCTCTAAGCACTTTAGTTCACATAGAACCAAACTTTAAACTCAAGAAAACTGAAAACTCGCTTGCTCAACATTTTTAAAAATCCGGACATGAAACTAATATCCCTGAAACTATAATCTTATTTCAAATACCAAATACAACAGCTCGTGTTAACTTAGAAATAATTTGCATTCACTTAAGCCAACCACCTGTGCACAATCACCGCATGCCTATTAGCCCAGGTCATTTTAGGTTAGATTTAGCTAAAACATGGAATTAATTCAAAGAAAGCTGAAAGTTGGCACATAAGTAGCTACCAATGGGGTATAAAACATACTAAAAGACCCCTGGGTTTAGATGCTTTCATCCTCAGGTACACTGGAATAAGGGCGTAAGTAACATGTCATTCATAGATGTAGTAGGGTGGCTAGAGAGTTGAATCATTCACTTAATGTGAAAAACATGAAATTTGGTATGGATGCACAAAATGGGTAACTGGAAAAGTAGCTATGATAGCAAGTTCAACCCCCCCCCCTTGAGGGGGAGAGGGTTCATTCCCCCCACCCAAAACGGTTTTTTGACTGTAACTCCTTAACCATCAAAATATCAAAAGTATAATGTGAAGCAAAAACGTTCAGCACACAATTCTGAATAGAAGAAGTGATATAGATCTTTTACGTAAAAGCAACTGTGGAAAGCCAAAGTGGTATTCAAAGTATATCATCCTTAATTCGCGCGAACGCTCCTTTTGTTACTTGGTTGTAATACTGATTTTCGTGTTCAAAGTTCTCTTGCGAGCCATGTAATACCCCGAAACAGAACTGCTTAGGATTTTATGAAAGGAGGGGGTTTATTCTTTCCATCAATCCTAGCCAAAAATGTTTTAGTTTGATACGGAACGACCTACGCCAATTTAGAGGTGAAGAGGTAATGGCGTAGCGGCGAAAGCGTTTATGGTAATTTTCGAATCCAAAGTGCTCTTGTGAGCCCTCTTATAGCCCAAAATAGACATGCTTATAATTTTCTGAAAGGTAGGGATGGATTCTTTCCATCAATCTCAACCCGCAATTGTTTTTTTTTTGGGGGGGGGGGGGAACCACCTTTTTTTGGGGGGGGGGTTCGAACTTGCTATCATAGTTATCTTTTTACGGTTACCCTTCATCTGCATCCATCGAAAATTTCATGCTTTTCACAGTAAGTGAATAATTCAACCCTCTAGCCACCCCACTACATGTAGGGATGACATGTTACTTAACACGCGTTTTCCACAATGTACCAGAGGAAGAAGCAAGTGTCTTAGCCAGGGTGTTTTTAGTATGTTTCATACACCACTGGTAGCCACTTAAGTGGCAACTTTCAGCTTTGTTGACATTAAGGAGTTACGTATGCCCAAAAAAATTAGTTTTTTGTGTGTGTGGGGGGGGGGTAACCCCTTTTTTTGTGGGGGGGGGGGTTCGATTTGCTATCATAGCTATTATTTCTAGTTACCATTTTTGTGCATCTTATACCATATTTCATGCTTTTCACAGTAAGTGAACAATTCAACTCTTTAGTCACCCTACTACATCTATGGATGACATGTAACTTACACCCTTTTTCCAATGTACCAGAGGAAGCAAGCGTCTTAGGCCAGGGAACTTTTAGTATGTTTCATA
Source organism: Lithobius niger (assembly GCA_023313725.1). Lineage (NCBI taxonomy): Eukaryota > Metazoa > Arthropoda > Chilopoda > Lithobiomorpha > Lithobiidae > Lithobius > Lithobius niger. Next base: position 11,938 of record JAHWFP010145857.1, read on the forward strand.
CCCCACTGGTAGCAACTTATGTGCCAACTTTCAGCTTTCTTTGAATTAATTCCATGTTTTAACCTAAAACTGGGCTATATAGCCAAAGGATTATATCAAATTACGCAAAAATGCGAACATCGTCACCTTTCTATCAATCAGAAATGGGGGACCTGTAATACAAACTCGTGTCTGCAGCTTCTTACTCATTCATCTCCCAACTTCTGCCTGTGCTGCTTGTAAGTGACTGCCGACACATTTTATTGAATTGTGCGGATTTATTATTATTTTATTATAAGGGTGCATGTGAATATACACATGTGAACATACACATACATGTTAACATACACATACATGTGAACATGTGAACACTTTTAATATGCATGTGTTTCAGTGTTGCTTTTGTAGTGTATAAGTATGTTTTAAATCAGTCTGCTTTCACTTGATAACGCCCTTGACCTGAGGGACGAAACGTGAATTTTTAAAATCACTTGCACTTAATGGCTTTTATCTACACGGTAAAAGAACTTTACTCGCAGCATTTTTTAAACCGTCATTTTTTAAACAAGTTAGCAAAATCATAAGATAAGTTGGCAAAATGAGAGTATCTCTTTCCCCCACCCCAAACCAAGCACCCCTCGGTACAGCCCTGCTATACACGTTTTGGTTTAAAACACATTTAAACGCTGTGGCTTACAACACGTATAGACGTTGTGGTTTATAAGACTATAGACGTTGAACAACAGTTCATAAAGCAATATAAAATCGAAAAAAATAATTTTGCAAATTCCAGTCACAGACTAAAGGCTGCAGTTTGACTACAATTTTTGATGTAAAACTAAAGGACTGCAATTTTTGTTTAGCATAATAAAACTATTAGCAAAAATCTACTGAATAATAAAACCCAGGAACAATGTTAGTTAACTAAACTGTATATAAGCACAGTTTTGTCTACAGCATTTTCATTCAAAGACTGAAAATCTTTTCAAACATGGTCTAAAACAAAATAATATAAAGGTGAAAAGTCCTTGGCGTACTTTGTTAAACAGAACTTTTACTCTTAATTATATTTGTAACGTCATTCAGGCCTTGCTAGGCATTTTAGGCGTTGTGGTTTCCAACATACGGTACATTTCAAGTAGTTACTTACAAAACAGAAAGTACGAAATCGACTTACTTTGTTTCTTCAGACTCGCTACTACTTTCCTTTCTGTTCTTACAGAAAAACTGGGAACACGTACGACAGCCACTAGAAATTTGTGCACACTGACCCGGGGGACAATTCTGCACCGGACATTTTACTGCTACAGGATATTTCTGTGAGTGACAAATGAAAATAAGTAACACCATATTTTTAATTGGATCGTTTGCCCCTTATAGCAGGACCCTTTATTCCAAAATTGTGATCGAATTATGTTACATTATCACAACAGAGTTGCTGGAAGGTGTCGACTGCAAACGCACTCAGGAAATCGGCCAAGCAACATGTCAAGTTTAATTATCAATTAACAGTACAGGCATCGGGAACTAATACGCGATAGCATCTAAGCTAATTTGTAGCAAAACTCTTTTCCCTAGTTACCAACCTTCATTAGGGCAAAACAGCTTTGGTTTGAGGCTTCCCCGTTAGTTATTTGCTAATGGTAAGATTCCAAACTGAACTATTTGCTGTATGCAATCATTAGCTTGTTTCAGATGAAATAATACAGTAAAATGTTTATTTAAATAATGGTTCATTACATTATTTTTTTTTTACTACATTTAACTCAGTTCATTAATTTTGCTAATATGTTGAACCTCCATCACTAAACAAAGGAGTCATCAGTTGTGTTGTCAATTGAGGGCCTTGTTTTTTCCCTAATGAATATTCTGATAATGTATTTAAGCTTGGATTCAGACATACATGTTCTATTCCATTCTGTTCGATTGTGTTCTGTTTTTCTTTCATTGTCTAACACAACTAACAGTACTAATTAACTTGGTACAGTACAGGTGTTTCTCACCAGTATCTTTGCGAGTGAAAAATTTTTAACAAAATTCTGTTCTTCAGAACAAACATTTAGAATGTTTTCTAACCCACCTGACGTCGTCCAATCTCGAATCTCAACAACTGACGTTTCAATTGTCACAGCTAGCCTACATGAATCACTGAATTTACTTGTTGATGTTATTCGTGTCAGTGTATGTTTAGTTTGATTTAGGTACTTTTCGATAAATATTTATGTTAATTGTCAGGGGTAACAGGGTTGTCGTCCGTCTGGACTGAGGCTAGCAGATTAGCTGACTTTAAAGAAAAAGATGAAAACTAACCAATTTTTTTCCACAAACGATATAGTACGTGATTAAAATTACGCATGATTTAAACGCAAAACTCACTGAACAACACTTTACATTTTAACACAGAAACAAAGAAAGTGAAGATAAATAAAAGAAGTCCTTGGTGCATTTTCATACCTGCAAACCTTCAAAAATGATGCTGGTAATGTTTTCTGTGCTATCAAGTTCAGGTGAACTTTCTTTGCTCTTCCTGATATTCTTCAATTGGTTGTAAGTATTCTGAAAAACCTTAACTCATCACTTTTTTACTACTTACGATTATCATAAGTTATTTAATTGTTATTGAAAAATGTAACATACAAAATGTACTTGGGCATCCTTGCGAATTAATTGAACAGCTATTTCATACCGTTGAATCTCTAACTCCAGCGACTTCAGTTTAGTACAGGCATTCTGCAGTAATAATAAGACACAAACAAAATATACTTCACACAGCAATATGCTAAAGTCGCGCCTAATTTGATGTGAAACGAGGAGTGGAAGCTGGTACTGCTGCCACAAAAATCGAAGGAGACAGCTTAAAATATCATATTCCTAACTCACTGTACCTTTAATTTGTAGGCTTCTATTCTTTGTTGGTTAAGTAGTTTCTCATAAAACTCGGCCTTTTTCTTATTAAGTAGATACTGGTGCAACGCTTCACTCTGTAATTATAAATACAAATGCAACAAAGATTAAAATTATACACTTTTAATTGTATAAAATAGTCAATTAAAAACAATTTTAAAAAACAACAGAAAAGGTTCTAACCTGCCATGGTTTGGGATGAACGTGTTACACATGGGTATAACCAAAAAGCTTTTTTAATTGGCTTTGATAAAGCCACCTTTATTGTTGCCAACTTGCCAAATACGTTGTACAAACATTAACTGTATGTATAATGTATTGTTCACTGGGTTATTCTTTATTATGATGACCCCAACGGCCCTGTTAAGCAAAAAAGGGTGTAACTCGAGTTACACCTTTTTTTCGTAACAATTTCCAAACAATTCGTAATTGACTATACAACATTCTGACAAATTTTCATTAAATTCTGTCCAACCAATCCAAAGATAGGCCTCTCCAAAAAATGTCTAAGTTGAAAATCACACTTGGATTGTTAAGCAACAAAGGTGTAACTTGCTGAAGAAATGGGTAACTATGTAAGAAAATGCAATATGTTACGCAGAAAGTGTCTAAGTTTAGTTACACCGTTTCTGCCAAACATTCTTTCCATTTGTCTACTGCCATTGTTAGTTGTAACTAGACTTAAACCGATTTTGTAAAACAAATTCCTACATATCATAAGCAAAAGTTTATATTTTAGAATTTTCAGTTCTATTATAAAACTTCAACATGTTCTGCTATTGTTTAGATGGAAATTAAATAACTTCATATTGAAAAAGTTAGCACACATTAAATAATACATATACGCCACAACACGACTGCTATTTAAAACTATTTATCCTATTTATTAAATCCTTGCCAATAGCAGCATACAAATCCTGTAAAATCCAATAAATGAAAATAGATAAAATAATATCAATCGATAAAAAACAGCAGTGATACATGAATTTTTGTCCAACTTTCACATTGAAAACAAGTATCATTGCTTCCATAATTCTGTTCCTAATCGTCCATGCCTGTTTCTAAGTCTTTGGACGCATTATTAATTGACAATTTGTCGAAGAAACTTCGTCGATGGCATGGCATTGACTTGCATAACTTCAATAGGTCTTTCTTTTTGGCTTCCGTAATGCCACGAGCTTTACTGTATAGATTAGTGTATCGGCCAATTGATCCGGTTCCTGCATCTGCATTTGCCATTTCCAACGATAGAATGAGGTCCTTGGATTTCTTTTTCAGAAAGTCTACCTCTTGAAAGGCTTCTTGATCGTCGTGGCACAACTTTATAAAAACACTTGTTTTGCCTTTCTGAAACTGGCCCTCAGCAATATCATGCATGAAAATAGCTAGCTTTGCTGCAGAATCTTTAGTGATGTTCACTTCAGTATATCCTTGTGTGTTAGGATTGTTGCCTTTAACCGCTGCTGACTATCCAGGATTAATTCTACGTGGTCTTGTAGGTCGTATATTTTTTTCTTTACGTTTAATTTTTGATTCGATAGCTCCATGGACCTTGTCTGATGACTGGAAAGTGTGACCAGCTTCCAAATACTTGTAAGTAATTGTTTCAGCATTGAGGCCATTAGTTGGGTCATTAATAATCCTTACCAAAGCACTGTCTAAGTACCAACTCTTATTTTGGCTACCACAGTTGTCTGCACATATAATGATATGGCTAACATCCCTTGCATGGTTTTGCAGAAAGACCAATACTGCTGACACTACATCTGGAGCTTTCTTTCCTACTTCAGCTTCGTGCCACAGGACACACCATGATCTTCCCTTTTTACCAGTCTCAGCAAAAGTTTGATTTATTAGAACAAGTTTCCTTGAAAAGAAGTAATCCTTAGTTGGTAATTTAGGCATGGAAATGGCCTTTTGCATGTCTGTTGTCACAACAAGCATCGAGTTTTCCATTTTGGACTTAGTGCTATCTGCATCCATAGCAGCACGGGCTTTCTTAGGTCGCTCACGGTGTGCAACGAAACCATTGCATGCATTACATGTACAATCCTCACATTTGTGAGATATTTCCTTTTCGTGGGCAATTTCATGCTCTGCACATTTTGTGCACAAATCAGCGCTTGTTGGTTGGGCCATGGTGATATTTAGGGTTTTCCATACCTGATGAAAATACGTCCAATAAACTTTTATGTTACCATTTTCTTCTTGTTTCTTATTGAAGTTCTGGAATAAACTAGTCACAGTTAGATCTGAAGAAAGGTAGCGTCGATTTGGTGCATGCTCTCGTCTGTAATGAGAAACTGTAGGCCTGTATGTTTCTACAAATGCTATATTTGCTTTTGTGTCATCTGGTAACTTATTAGCAGATGCAGATTTTCCTCTACGATCCATAGGTGTAGCACTGTTTGTAGGCAACGATTCTTTGCGAATGGCATCAAAAACAGATCCTACTACTTTGCCATTTTTGTACCCTATTGTATGCAAAAACAATGTTTTGCACACAGATATGGTTATTAGGGTGTAAGCAAATGTACAACTGCGTCTCGATGGTGCAGTGATTGTAGTTTTCCTATTTTGCTGTGTAACATTGTGTACAATCCATTCACGACGTCTATTGTATGACATGTCTTGCATCCAAAACGTTTGCCAAATATCCTGACGTTGCTGTTCTCTAAGTCTTTCTTTGCACTTTTGTCTGCATTTGTTGTCGCAAGATGGCAACATAGGATGTTTTTTCTTTTGTTCATGTGTCCGATCTTCGGAGTTTCGTCTCTTCTTTCCCGCAACCCTTTTGCGTCTTTTAGGGGCTGGCGAATTTGGCAATTCGTTGCTGAAAGTTTCACTCTGAGCGTCTTCACAAATCACGTATGTGTTTGCACGATTTTCGCTGTCGGAAGTTGATAAATCTTCATGAGTTTCTAGGGGGTTGGTTTCGTCTAAGTCAGACCAGTTTTCAGTCTGCAGTTTCCAGAGGTGCAAATGATAAATTTGGTTTTACAATTTTTTAAGACAATTAATAATTTGTATTTATGTACCTTTCTATGTAGAAAGTTTTGAAAAACTGAAGTTGTTATTATGCATAAAA
>JAHWFP010145860.1:0-12142 GCA_023313725.1 Lithobius niger
ACTACCACTTGATCATCGCATGGGTCTTTGCAAGAGAATTTCCAGTTTTTCGTCAAAATGTATTTATTGCTGGCCACTGGGTAGTAAGGGTCTAATGCTTACCAGCCACTTACTGACAAAATTTTACACCTAGACCCTGACTGTCAAAGCTTGTCCGTGTTCCTTCTAGGTTTTGACTTTTAGATCCTTACTCTAAGCATTTAACGTTCCGTTTTTGTTTATTAATTCGTGTTACTTTTAGAACTGCAGCTAAACTGTAAAACAGTACAGTTGACGGTCAAAGCTGAGAGTTTATCACAAGAGACCCCAGGATGACCCTTACTAACCTGGATATCGCCAATGTTAACAATAGAAACAAATCCTTTAATCTTCAGTCTATGTCTTGCAGCTGGCGTTTGCTAATTGGCATTGTTGCATAATAACAATGTTTAAAACAATGTAAAACAATCAATCTGGTGGTTTAGAGCTCCGTAACCCCTGAACCACTTCACCAATTAGAAAAGGCCTTATGAAAAGGGCACATCTACAGAGCAGTACCTGTAAAATGAGCTAAGAACCAGCTTTATAGGACAAATGGTTTGATCTGTAGAGAGGACAGACGAAAGTATCCCCAGAACAACAACAACAAGAAGCAGAACAAGAAGTTGTCTATTTGGCCCCTCTCTGGATCTCGGGTTTGGCTGGACCGAATTTCACAATTTTTGGACTGCAGACAGACCTTGACTACTCAAGGCTAGATTCCAAATTTGGTTTAAAGATGTTTACTTTTGACGGAGTTATAAGCTCTCAAAGTCGAGAATTTAACACAGAGGTCCTAGGTCGACCCTTACTAACACTGGCTATCGCCAGTGTTAATACAGAGATGGGCCAAATAGACAACTTCTTGGTCTTGGTCTTGGTCTTCGTCTGTCCTCTCTACAGGTCAAACTATTTGTCCTGTAAAACTGGTTCTTAGCTCATTTTACAGGTATTGCTCCGTAGATGTGCCCTTTCCATAAGGCCTTTTCTAATTGGTCAAGTGGTTCAGGGGTTACGGAGCTCTAAACGACCAGATTGATTGTTTCATATTGTTTTAAACATTGTTATTATACAACAATGCCATTTAGCAAACGCCAGCTGAAGGACATAGACTGAAGATCCACCCAAAACCAAAACTGGTATAAGAGCAGCCGCCAAGTTTCCAAAAAGGGTCGGCCTTTCAAAGTAGTGATATCATTCAACCAGTGAAAGGCCAGCCAAGGTTAATCCTATTAGCCAAGTTAATCGCACCTACTAATTGTTCGAAAGTTAAATGAAAACTAGAAGATTGCTACTAGCGGTAGCAATCTTCAAGTTTTCATTTAACGTCCAAAATATTATTCCGTGCGCTTAACTTGGCTAATAGGATTAACCTTGGTGGCCTTTCCCTGGTTGAATGATATCACTACTTTGAAAGGCCGACCCTTTTTGGAAACTTGATGGCTGCTCTTATACAAGTTTTGGTTTTGGGTGGATATCACAACTTCCATAGGCTTGTGAATACAAAGAATTGCACTGTCTAATAGTCACCTCTACCTTTTTTGTCTGGAGTGTCTATAAAATTTTAATTCATAATTCATAATTTTTACGTTTGCCATTGCCCATTTAGCCGTTACACCAGCCAAATGGACATGGTATGCCCATGTTTCACATGATTAAGTCTATTTAACACGATTTTTGAGTGCACTGGCTAACAAACGCTGATTTTCGTTCGCTTCACTCACTCAATCAGCGCATCCCCCTTCACTTGGCCCTCCCGAGGTTAACGTTAATCATTCAATCATGACCACATACTACAAACTCACGGAATGGTAAATGTTCATACAGTTCTAATATTCTGGTGGCAGACGAAGATTACTAAAACTAATCAACTCGTCAGCTGTTTAAAAGTACTCGCCACTTCCACAAGACTGCAAGAGCAGTAAGTCTGCATAAAATAAAATGTCCGCGTCACGTTATTGAGGACACTTTTTCTCCATAAAGAACACGTCCCCCCTGTGCTGGCGATGTGCATTTTGTTTCCTAATCTTCTTTCCAGCAAAATTGTCCCTTTTATCGTGGTGGGGCAGAGAATTCAGTTTGGATTCGTGTACCGTAAAAAAAAAAGACCAAACCTTTGTAATAAAAAATAAAGATATACACGGCGATAGCGCTATAAAGGTCGAAATATATTTGCTGGAGAGAGGACTTCAATCATATATATACACGGCGATATATATGATTGAAGTCCTCTCTCCAGCAAAACTAAAACTATTAATTTCTCCGTTTCTATGCAATATATTTCGACCAAACTTGGCCAGATAGTAGATAGCAACTTTTCCAAACTTTACACCAACTTTTATGCAATTCCGTGCAAGAGTAAACGTAGGAAGCCACACGCAAATTTGAAAACTATTCACTTCTTCTTGTTGTTGTTCTGGTTCTTGTTCGTCTTGGCTGACACGGTTTCAGAAAAAACTACTGCTTCTACCTAAAACCTGAAACATGATCTGAGCCAGAAATTTTCCTGGGCTTCAACCTTACAGGGGCCACTTTTTCAATTAATCGATCCATGCCGGAGTTACGGGAGCATTGCATTTTTATTGTGAGCCCTGGCCCTAAGCCATGCGCCCACTCCAAAACAAAATTACAATACCTACCAACAAGTAACACTAAGACCACTACCACAGAAACCACAGAAACCACAAAAATCACTCAAATTGCCAGTTACTACCTATACAAACACAAATTCAGTAATAATTCTGATTTACAGGGAGAACAAACAAAGGATGACTCAAATTATGGAGTTACGGGACCCTAAACGATCATTTTGATTGTTTTACATTGTTTTAACCATTGTATTTAGGGAACAATGCCACTCAGCAAACGCCGGATCGTGCATGCAACAATCGACTGCATGCATAAACCTTTATAGGGCGACACCATAGCCGTAAAAAAGGTACACGGATTACAAACAAAAACGTCAAGTGTGCCATAAAAAAGGGTTGATATAGTTTAAGTTTCATTTTACTTGTTAAAATGTACACGGATAAAAATTGGTGATTTTTAATTGAAATAATCAAATGTACAATTCAGAAAATTGCATCTGTTTAAGTGCTGTTGTGCTTTACCAATCATATACGTTACGTAAAGCACAACAGCACTTAAACAGATCCAATTTTCTGAATTGTACATTTGATTATTTCAAATAATAATCACCAATTTTTATCCGTGTACATTTTAACAAGTAAAATGAAACTTAAAATCATATAACCTCTTTTTTTACGGCACACTTGACGTTTTGTTAGTAATTCTGTGTCTTAGTGAACTACCAACTTACAAAAATAGTGCATTCTGACTATTAAGTACTGAAACGATAATCGTGTAACACTTAAGCATGTTATAATCTACTGTTGGATGACAATACAAACAATGGTTACAACAATAATTTTGCACTTATGAGCCACTTCAGGGCCACGTGCTTCTAGCTGTAACCCCCATTTTAGAAGAAGGCACTTCCCCATATGACGCTTTACCTGTCTGCCGAAATTTATCTCTGGCAACTTTCCCTAATAAGCTGTAGAGGTGTCTTTATACCCTATGGAAAATTGGAAATTAGCCAACTTGGCTAATTTCCAATTTTCCTTAATATGTATTTCCAGCGATTTACGTCTATTTATTTATACCCTATGGGAATTAACATGGGAGCCTGGTGATTAGCTAGTTACTAGTCACTAATTACTAGTCACTAGTAACACTCAACGTTATTGAGGGCACATTTTCTCCATAAAGAACACGTTCCCACAATTTCGTGTTGAGGTTTTCTTTGTTACTGGACCCAAGACACCTGATTCAAACGATTTGCAAAGATTTCTACCGCATGGGAAATTTATACCAGTATGCTGAAATCACGAATAAGGTAGTTTCAGTTAAAAGACACAGTCTGCTAGTGAGCCGTCATCTGACAACAATTACACTCTAACAATTACGCTCTAACAATTAAGCTCCAACAACAATAAAACGTCTACTTGGCGGCGACACACTAGCAGATGTCTACATTAAACTAGCGTGTTTCTAGATTAAAGGTTTTTTTTCTATTGTTAACACTAGCGATGGCCGAAGTTAAGCAGCTTTGGGCTGGATTGATACTTGGGTGGGTGACCACCTGGGAATCTGGCTGTTGCAGACATAGGGCCTTAGGGCTTCGGGCAGATGACCAGGAGTGGTTAACGCTCGTTAAACCCTTTAAACCCTTTTTTTAAGCCAGGTTAGTAATAAGGGCCATAGCTATTTACCGAGCTTAAAGGCGATGCAACAAAACTTGGCGAGACTCAAGATTTACCGAGAAAAACCGTGACGAGACGAGAGATTTTGGGCCAAGTTCCATCTCAGACCAATCCCTTATTTTTAAAATTACAACCTTTAAACTGAAACTCGGCGGGAATCCACCACCACACCTATTTATTACAATTCTCAAAGTAACGCGGATTAATAAACAAAAACGTATCGTTAAAAGTTAAAAGTAAGGGTCTAAAAGTCAAAACCTGTAAGGAACACGGACAAGCTTTGACTGTAAGAGTTTAGGTGTCAAATTTGGCCAGTAAGACGCTGCTAAGCATTAGACTCTTACTACCCGGTGATCATGTTAATGACTTAGTAACTCAGTTTTGTAATCTAACTTTATAAATGTATTTCAAGCCTACTAGGATTGAACGTTTGTATATAATGTTGACTTATAATCATAAAAAATGTGATGAAAAACAAATGATCGTATTGTCCATGTATTGCATATTGCGACAAAACAGATGCTTGTTGGCTAGACAGTTTGGGCTACCAGACTCAAAGAGAAATACATGTGCGGACATTTTAGTTTTGGGTGTTTGTGGGTTAACGCCTTACTATCGCGCTCAGTGGCAGTGCTGCACTCTCGCTTGTCAGGTTCGCACGTGTTTCCGTAGTTTAAAACGACGCGTCGGAACTTCTTGCCATGAAGTGAAATTGGAATGACGGCGTTTCTCGAAAAAAATCACATAGCTTTGAGAAAATTATTATTTGAACATCTACATCGGTATTTACTGCTTTTTCTGACTTCTCTACATTACAATAGCCATAAGACGGAAGTAATAGCGCAGTAGGAAAAGAAAAGGAAGTGACGTCAGAGTGGGTCATCACTGAGGTTGGATAGCTTGGTACCCTCGTCTACTACTACTGGTATTGCGTTGGTAGCGTATTGCCTTGACCGGGATGAGTCAAGACTGAACAGGATGGAAAGCCTATGGGCTCGAGATGGGTTAAAAAAATATGGTAGGACCTCGCCCTTTGATTTCAAAAGTCTTGGGTTCGATTCCCCGCTCAGGCAGCCTGACATACAAGTCCAAAAGGCAACGTAAATTGGTTTGCAGCTGTATTCAAGAAATTATTGTCGGTATGGTATATGGAGAGAAGGTACGATGCTACAGCAGGCATAATGGCACGGCGATGATTTAGCTATGGATGGGGGAGGACGGAGAGAGAGATATATACATAATTAACATATACATAATTAATTGGGAGAAAACATGTTGAACGACGCTGCAGGAAGAGAACAGGTGCCGCTTCACGTTTGGGGACGTCTGGGGAAAGGGGGAGGCTTGGCAGAGAGGAGGGAGGGTGGATACATAATTGGGGAAAACATGTAGAACGACACAGCATTAACAGAACAAAGGCTGCTTCACGTTTGGAAATGCTTGGGGGAGAGGTAGTCTGGGTTCAGACGATGTCTCACCACGTGAACACTATCCGGACGAGTCGAGGCGAGGCGTGTTAGGCTTCTCTGCCGGGCAAAACAGCGTCTGAACCCAGACTAGGGGAGAGGGGGAAACTTTGGGGAGAGGAGGGATGGATGTATGCATATTTGGGGCAAAAATATATCGTAGAACGACACAGCAAGAAGAGAACAGGTGTAGCTTCACGCTTGGGAAAGTTTGGAGAGAGGGAGAGGCTTGGGAGAGAAGGGAGGGATGGATACATAATTGAGGAAAACCTACGTCGCAGATATAATATCAAGGGGTGGTGGCAACATAACTGAGAAAAAGGAAACTACACTGGATGCCTGCAATGCCCCGAGATGCATAAACAACGTAATAAACGTAACAAGGTAATGAACTAAAAATTAAGCCACGACGAAATCGATTCCTCAGACAGCAATTTAAAGAAATCTTACAACCGATTAGACCATCTTCTTGTGAATGTATAAAACGTGAAAGGGACTGTACGAGTAAGTGTACAAACCAACGGAATTCCTCTTTAAGAATTACCTACTAAATACTCGCTAATGCAACTTAGAAAAAAAAGGGACCACAGTCAGCTATAGGCCAAATTGCAAGTGCTGCCATCTAGCATAATGTCCACAATTACTGCCGTCCCCATATAGTACAATAATCTAGACGTTATCTCTACCCCCACACCTCCCCTTAAAAAAAACCGTATCACTGAAAGAAGCCGCAAACTTAACTAAAAAGTGTTCACCTTGGAAAGTTGTGATATCACTCCCAGTAATGAACAGCCGAGTGTTATAAGGTTAAATGAAAAATTTGACCATTACTGCTTTCGGTACGCAATGGTCAAGTTTTTCAATTAATGTTAGCAGTAATAGTCAGCAGGATTAGCTCGACGGTTGTTCGTTGGCGGGGGTGGTACTGCAGGATGTAACTTCAGACTAGCATTTACAGCGCTTTTCATCCGTGACGCCGCTCCAACTGCAGTCTCACGTCATGGGACCACTGTTACGTCACATGGTCAGCAAATAGGATCTAACAAAGCCCGGCCATACATGTGACGATTCAGTGGTTAAATCACGGTGTAGCTTAAGGGTAAAAAAAATGAAGTGAAGTGGCAACTAACATCCTACACTTGTTGCCTTTATTAATTACAAAAGGTGGCGCCACGTCACATGCACAGCAAGATAAGTAGGTGGTGCAGTAAGCAGTGCCCCCTTAGCACTGGGGATGTAGGCGTCAAACGCACAAAATGATATTGAAATTTATACAATAATAACCTGTGTAATTTGTTACTAATAAACTCTGATAATTATTTTCGCTGATGGCTGATTTCCAATTTTCCTTAATATTCTTTGAAGATGTAGTTTTCTTCATATTATAAATAAACGGATATTTAGAACAGGTAACTGTCGCAATAAGAAACATTCTGTCATCCATAGGGCCAGCAAAGTCAACATGGAACCTGTCCCAAACTTTAACTGGCTAATCCCACGAATGTTTTTAATGTGCTAAACTACACTCTGTATTAGTTTGACTGCAAATTTAATGTTTAATGTTTTAACAATGCACTTTAAATCATTGTCAATTTGGGGCCATCACACAGCTCTATGGGTCGTATGGTGGCCCGGACTATTAACTATTAATATAACAATACAGATATTAAACTTATTAAATAGGGTTAACAAGAATTCATCGATATTTATAGAAAGACAAAGAGATTCAGAACTAGAACTTACACATGAGTCTGTCCTAAGCAGCGGTTTAGGAAACAACAAGGAAACACAGGTTTCAACAAATATTTGCCTCCTCTGGCACCCTACCTGACCCCAAGTTATCAAAAGGAGCGTCTCTGTGATATACCTACAACGGGTTTCTGCATTATACAACATCCTTGACGATCAGTGCCTTGTCCAAATATGTATGGGATGTAACATGGGGTTACGTTATGTGTTATGCAGCAACATGAAAACAACATTGTTGATGACTGCAGAAAAACTGGTTAACAGCACAACCTCTCTATTAGATAATAATCATTGCCTGTTTAAATCAAAAAGGGGACTTCAGTAGCAGACTGCGTTGTTAACTGTACCCATCAAAGTGCTGATTTTAGCATGGTCCCAATGTTGTTGGAATTTACAAATTTGTTGAAAATTTTAGGGGATGGTCCAGGGACGAAGAACAATTATTCTTTTAAAAGTTCTTTTAATTGTTCTTTGTCCCTGGGACCATCCCTTTAGGTTATCAAGGATTTTCCAAGATTTCAGCCGCATCGGGATTTATCCACACCATGCCAAAATCAGAACTTTGATGCCTACAGTTAACAGATGCGGTCTGCTACTGAAGTCGCCTTTTTATTTAAACAGGCAACGATTTTAATATAATAGGATGAATTTTTTTTTTAACAATTTGGGGTCTACGGTAGATATACACTTAGCTCTGCACTAGATCTAACAATTTGGGGTCTACACAATCGTATGTCTCGTGTCTCATTACTTGCCGACGACGCTCTAGCGCTTGCCTTTAGTTAAGTGACTCTTTGACCATTAAAGGCTTATTGCCAATCGAACACTTTGCATCTGATTTTCCAGCGGTCATCAGTTTCCATGATTCATAACTGTGGTTACTTCAACTTCAAAGATTGCAGTGTCGTTTATCAGAAAGTCATCCATCAAAGGAGATGTATCAACTCCCATCTTTATGAATTTGTTGAATCCCCAGGTAGATGAACCAGAAGAAAACACTTTTTCATCAGCGAGTTTCTTAACAATGTGTTTTGAAACATCCATTTGATTTACCAATTTGTACACCAATGTTGCCTTGCACGACCAGTCAGTTTCTTTAGAATTATAGTTGCATTCAACGTAGAAACCAATGTTTCTTTTTTCGCCTGGATTTCCTGTTAACCGTACACTAATTCGCCATGCCAGATTCTGTATCACTTTTGGAGAACTCAACCAATCAGTTTTAAGTTTGCTGAATTTCGGGATTACACATCGAATCGTGCTCCGTGATTTGCTCCCACTGCCGAACACAAAGACTTCAACGGCCAAATCTTTCAGTTTGTTGCTTATTTCAGGTGAAAGAGACATGATTTTTTCATCACGTAAGAGTTCTTTGAAAATGGGACGACTAAACAAATTTGGATTAAGGCAGGCAAACATTTCAGATGTAAATTTCCCACGAGATGGTAAATCATGTGCCAACCATTTAAGAACTACACACAATATTCTATCCAAACAAACTTCTTGACTTACAGCAAAGTTCAGGAAGTCTTTCAACTGTCCATCAGTGATGTCCAAGAATAGCTTTTCAGCGCTCATGTCTGTAATGTTGGCCAACACAAATTCCAAAACATCAGTTTTCAGTTGTTGACCGCTGTACACGGACGAGATCTTCCAAAGAGCGACACAGTTTTCTTTGGAGATGAGGTCGCACAATGCCTTGAAACAAAACTCTGTCAGATCAGTCAACTCCATCATGTGCGCTGCAGCAAGGACGTCCATAACTTCTTGTTCACTGTTGATGGTGCTTACATCCCCAGAATAAATATAGTTCAAAACTGTTTCCAGCGTGTTCGGAACCATAGAATCGTACTTAACCCTATTGGAGTTTGCCTCTTTCATTCCACTGTCAAACATCTTCGTGAAATAGGGGCTACTGCTTTCCAAGATCACTTTGTGGGCGTGAAACTCTCTGTCACCGCAGACGAGAGTTACGTCGACTTTGCGCTCATCAAATCTCATGGCCGCTAAAGAATCGATCATCTGTTTACATCTTTGGGCTTTCATCTGAGATACGTTTTTGACTTTGAAGTTCTCCATTGCTGTATTAAGGAAGCACTTAAAACACTCGTGGTTTTAAAGAACCTCTTACTACAGAGTCACAAGACGTCTTATCCGAAGGGCGTATTTGCTGGTGGTTTAGTCATGCCTGTTTAGGCTAGGCATCTCATATCGAGAAATCACGATAAGCGTGATACGAATTTAAGCCAATAGAGTTATCAGCGATAACAGAGAAACAAACCTTAGTGTAGATAATACCAGATATGGAACCGTCGGCTAACCCGATAGAAACCGTGATGGTAATGATGCCCATTGGATGTGACATATAGCGGAGCGAGTGAGGTTGAATACTTGACTGAATTTTAGTTAGTTTGTTTGCTTGTCGGTTTGTGTGTTTTATCTGCTTGGGATACGATAACGTTCTCAATTTTGTTCTGATCTATAGTTTGTTCCACATTATCTTTGCAGGAAACAGATCTATGATGCCACGTTTTCTATTGCACTACGCGCGCAAAAACATGCGGTTACCACACTTGTAGAGTCTCCACAATCAATGTTAAAGAGTACGACTGGGATATTTACGTGTCTTTTTGTACTCTAGTGGAAGGAAACGTGACGTCATACAGTCAGTTTCCTGCAAACATAATCTGGAACAAATTATAGTACTAGAAATTTGATGATTTGGAGATTTGTTGCATTTAATTCGTGAGGTCGAAGACGAAATTTCTATTACAAATATTTTCGGAGATATTCGGGTTTTCCGTTAGATGGCTAAATCGATTTTAGCAGCGGTTGTAAGGGAGTTTTAATGTATTATAGCATTTCTCGCTCGGCCGAATAATTGCAATCTGCAGTTACAGTTATATGCTTCGTTAGGATTTGTTATGCACAGCATTTTAACTTTCAGCAAATGTACATTTCCTATAACTCAGTAATATGTGTAACTCAGTAAGGACCTTTAATAACATCAGTAACATCAGTACGATTGAAGTATCATAGCTCAGACAATTTGTTTAAAGTGGCACTATCACCAATTGAAAGTCTGTGTAATCTGACAACGTTTTGCGCTATGTAGTACTATCCAGCAGTTGCTTGCATCAAGCGAAGGAATGCACAACGCCATTTCTTTTAACGAAACAAACAAGTCACGATTATTATTGCGTAGAAGTTTGGTACGTCCACGTGCACCTGGCAACAAGCTGTAAGGGTTAAGAATGTCACTGCCGGTAGATGGTGCCACGGTATTTTCGTTAGATTCCAATCGGTGATTTTAAGTTGTTTGAGCTGCGATACTTTAACCGTATTTAAACCCAAGGTATTGTGATTATTCTTTTTTCCCGCAGAAACAGCAACCTTGATTTTACAGCACCATTCCACGATGCTCCGTTCGTTTGGTCTAGTATTCGTAAGCTTTAGAACAATATTATTCATCCTTCTTGGCCCGCAACAGCCGTAGGCTAAAGCCTGAGTGAGACAGTCTCAGATTAGCGGTTAGTGACAACCCTCTGGAAGATAAGCATTTTCATGGGAGTGCGGGTTTGTTTCCTAAGGATTTTTGTAGGGAGATGTCGCTAGCGCAGTGGTGGATCTAGAGGAGTGGGCTTGGTGGGTTTACCACATTATCAGAGGGTGATCCGGCACTCCGCTAGTGACTGTTAGCCTAGAATAACGTGGAAATCTCAACCAAGCCCGACTGCGATAAGAGCTCCGTGTCTCATCCTTCGTTTTTATCTCAGGTGGTCTTGCTCTCAATGAACCTCTTCATGAGCCAGCGAGGAAGGAAAAAAACTTAGTTTCACCGACTAAACACGGGAATCAAATTCGGAGTGGGATATATGCGTAATATAATCTCAGAAATAAATAAAGTAGAAAATCTTCTGCATGCCACTATTTAAAGTGACACTATCACAGATTGAAAATCTGCAGAAACCGGCAACATCTAGCGCTATCTAGCATTATCTAGTACTTGCTTGCATCAAGCGAAGTAATGCCCATAACACCATTTCTTTTAACGAAACAAACAAGCCATGAGGCTCCTTAATTATTGAGTGAAAATTTGGTACGTCCTCATGCACCTGGGAGCGAGGTGTAAAGGGTAAAGATATCACAAAGTATTTTCGTTCGCTTTTCAATCAGTGATAGTGCCACTTTAAAATAGATTACCATACTTCATGACTTTGTGCCCGTACTTCATGTCCTGATACGTATCTGGTTAGGAGGCATCTCGTTTATTCGTCTACCGTTAGCACGAGCATACGTTAAAAAATTATGCTTTGTATCGGTTTTTTAGTGATATGTGTGAGAAATATCACTTGTCCTGCTATTCCTCCAAGCACGTGTTAACCAGGAAGCAGTAGTGTTTAAACGGAAGCCAGGAAGGAGGTTTGCTTTTCCCACTTCCACGCCATAAATCGCTCATGCCGAAAAGTTAGTGGATCTTTGCATTCATTGCTTAGGGAAAAAATATTAGATTGTTGCGACGTTAAATCAGCTGACCTGGAGTCAGGAATTTAAATCTTCAACTTCTTTCCCAGGTGTAGATTTCGTTTCCTGACTCCAAGCCATTTGATTTAAAATTGCAAAAACCTGTTTTTTTTTTTTTTT
>JAHWFP010145867.1:0-40158 GCA_023313725.1 Lithobius niger
GTAATCATCCACCAAGGCACTCTATAAAATAACCTTCTTAATGACAGCAGCTGTTATTAATTTCTCAAGCGTAAACATTTAAAGTGTTCCGCTGAAGAATCGAACAGATGTCAACAAGTTACTATAATAAATTTAGTACACTTAAGGCAATTGCCTGATCGTAACTTACTTTAGAGCAAAAACAATCTCTTCCTAATCTAAGCAACATTTCTAGCAGTGGGGTGGGGTTTGAGGCTATGTGGTGCATCAACAGCTAGGTCATAGGTGCTAACCTAAGTAGCAGTGAAGTAGTCCGGTTTGCCACTGTGCCACACATTATAGAGATGTTAAACAAACGCCAAATCTAGTAGTGAGTTACGTCATTATTACGTGAATGCTTTCTGTTTTAATGCTAATTTCGGCCGATGGAATCATACCTTTTTATTTCTCCATGCAAGCTTATTGTTGGTGTAAAACTTCAGAAAGTTATAACATAAATAATGAGCGTATGAGCACTCACGATATTTGAGTTCTTTATCCACCCCAACAAAGAAATCCAAACCCCATCTATCAATTAGATATAAAATTTATCAAACAATCACCTCTGGGAAACTCACGGGATTTCAAACCCAGAAATCTGCATAAACCTAAAAAATGCCTGACACACTTTAAATCATTATTTTGGGTTGATAAGGCTATAATTGCTCATCGTTTTGTAACAGTTTATCAGGAACAATTTAAGATTGATGCAGCTCTGATAGAAAAAAGGAGTTTTTGATTTCATCATTGTCAAAACATATGGTTGTGTGTGGCATTGTTCACAATACGTATTTACATCGTTATTACGTTCTCGAACACCAATTTTTAAATGTGCGTGTTTTTCTTGGTACTATTGATGATCTGTTATTTAATCAAATTATCATGAACACAATATCACTGTATCTTCGGTATTCTACAACTTGCATGTTGGTAAACTCTAGGTTGCACCATTGTCTGATGAATGGAATTCAGTAATTCGCTTCGTGTTAGCTTTGGTTTACGAATTATTTCCGTCTACGTCGTTCATCTTTATTGTTCACACACTCTACATGTACTTCTTAGCAAAACTTTATCAGAATCTCCTTTGCCTATACAAAATCATATGTCTGAAATTCACTATTGCTATCAGCAGCTGTATTAGTTGTCCGAAGTAATCAAAACACTTTTGCTGTAAGTATAATAGCTGAAGTACCATTTCATACTCTTGTCCAGTATTTAATTCTTTATTTGGTATTGTATCTCTGCTATGGGAAAATGGTGTCAATCCTTTTCTCATCACTGCTTCTCGGCATAGTAAAATCAATAATAAGGAAATACACTATTATAGCTACTGCTGACGATGTGGAAAAACAGGTAATTTTGTTTCACTATTTCATTACGAATTGCCAAATGATTTTATAGAACTTTGGTATTTGGTTCGAGTCGAGCTTAAAGTCGTGGATTTTAGTTGGTAGTGGTGGTAAAAATGCCACTCATCGTTTACATGTAGGGAAGTGGGTTTACACTTCGGAATGCATAAAAACCAAATCATGGGTTTACGCCCTCTTTGTTCTGTCACTTACAGAGTACCTAAACCCATTTTAGTCCCTTCTACAAAATATTGATCACTACTTAGCAGAATTGGCTATATCATTTAAGGTGTAATCCCTGTGGCTACACCGTTTAAAATGAAAGTTAATCCTGATTTTAAAAATTCCCTGTAGTTTTCTTTTGGTATGTTTAACTTTCTTTGAAATTAGCCCAGGTACATAAGCATCAGGCAGATTGTACATAAACAACAACTAACTGGAATGCCCTATAAATTCTTGCAATACGGATGGTTCCTCTATGAAAGTCTTTAGATGAAAAGATGATTTTGCAACATTAATAAAAGTATTCAATATTTCAGATAACCTTACTGGCTTGACTAAGTTTCTAAGAAGGCCTGATTTTTATGTTCTTAGGTAATGCTACTTTGTAATGGTACTTTTGAAACAATCTTGTTCGAAGTGCTTCTATTCTTAAATCATGTACTAGCATAACTGTGAATCTTGCCCAGCACGATCTAAATCACTTTAAGCAGTGACAACAAATGACTTATTATTGACCCTTCTACCATTCATTTCAGAACAAAGTCTACATACCGTTCATTTACTTTTTTGAGCTAGTTATCGTTTATTTGTGAATAACTGTGAACCATGGCGATTTCCAAGTGAACATTCCTGCCTAGTTTTTTAAACCTTAATTCTGAAAGCAATTACAAAGACTTCTAAAATTACATGTAAAACCAACATGCTTCAGCAATTATGATAAAAAAATCCTACATTTTTTGGAAATGGTAATTTTATTTACAGACTCAGCTAGCTATGTACTTTTTTCGTTCTTAGTAGAAGAAATTCCAGAAGTTAAAGAAGTTCATAAAATCAGGCACAAATTCAACATGTATTTAATTCGCCACCTTCGGAATCAACGTTATATTTTTAAAGCTGACCACTGCTTGTGCTTATCACTGAAAAGCTCATTGAAAAATTAAAGTGGGGGAGTGAGTAATGGGTATTGTAGCCAAGGCCGTTTGCCCACAGGTATGGCATTGTCAAAGCATGCGCCATTTACATTCAAAGAACTTCTGTCAAAGTATGATCTATACTGCTAACAATCAGTTACATTCAATCAACAACAAAGTATACTTTACCCAGAAAAGAATCAGTTATATTCAAATAATGTCTCTCAAAGTATGTCTCTCAAAAGGAGCAGATCATTGCTACCCAGATGGGCATAATGCGAAGGTAGCACGTACTTTCATGATACCCTGAAAAGAAACAGATATATTCAAATAATGTCTCTCAAGGAACACTCTACCCTGCAAACATTCAGTTACATTCAAACAACATCTCTCAAAGCATGCAATAACCTGCGAATAATCAGTTATATGCAAATGCCTCTCGAAGTATGCTATAGCGTGTAAAGAAACAGTTATACTCAAACAACGTCTCAAAGTATGGTCTACCATACAAACAATCAGTTACTTTCAAACAACATCAATAAAAGTATGCTCTACCTTGCACAGAACAAATGCTCTCACTCTTTAACAAGAAGTTGGCTTCTCTGCGTAACAACCATGGTGATTCTCGCAGATTGGTTCCTCACCTCATGAAACTGTTTGTTAACACAGAAACCCTCTTTATTACAAGTAACACGGTTTAGTAGTAACAAAAGTACACAAGGTCATGCAATTTACCGAACATCCAGGGTCAAAGCCATTCATCGATTACAACATAAAAAGGACAGGGCACTAATAACATCATTTACGTTAAATCAAATCAAACTTCGGGAAACAGGTTACTATCAACTTCACGACTAACGAGACTCGATTTCTTCAACTTAAGTGTTAACCTACGGTCGAATATTTCAACATTTGGCTCCAGATTTGACCATGTTCTAACTAGTCCATACACAAATCGTGTTAAACAGGGATATTTACATCTGTGCTCATATTCTAGAAGAGGTTAAACTATGCATGCATGATTTTCGCTGTAGACATATAATGAACTATGGCCGGAAGACTGAGCTGCTTGTATCTGATATCGATTCCTTGACTTATCAGATTTTCTCACGCGATTTTTACAGTGATATCCTAGCTTATATCCATCTTTATGCCTCTAGTAATTACCCGTTCGACCACTCAATGTATTACTTAGTTACAAGAAGACTTTCTGGCGAAATGAAGAGCATACTAGCTTTAGAAATCATACTTTGCTTTGTTGGGATCAAATGCAAATTGTAGATAACTTTGTTTGGGAACCAATTCAAGAAAGTACGGAAAAATATTAAACGGTCCGTATAATATTGTGACTCCTGACCATTACTTGATATGTCTAACCGATATTTCATATTATTCTTTTGAATAGAGTACAATTAAGAGCTTTAAACGTGTGAGATTACATCTTACATGTTTCGAATTCCTTAATGTACTCTTTTTGCTAAGCGATTGACAATCTGACCCATGATGAAAGTAACCATTACCAAATGTAAGGACGAAGGTGCTGCAGGTATATAATTGCCTGGAAATAGAGGAAAATTATGCTGACGGTGTATGCAGCACACGGTAGGATGTCCCTACGGCCTACTAATTGTGAGATAAGTAAACCTGTGGTAATGATTTAAGAGGCTCTTAATGTTAGAAATTACTGAACAGCAGTGTTGAAAGTGTCTACGGACCAGGGGATAGTCGTTGAACAGTTTAAGATTAAAAGAACAAGTTCGGTAGGCAGTATCGTGTAATATTTGGTCTGGGCGGATCTTGCTTTATTGCAAATAAACTTCTGGTTTGGGCGAATTCCCTTCATGCAGATCTCACTTTAGACCAGCATCACTCACTTCGGTTGTAATAATGAGGTGCCAGTTTAGCAGTCACAGCAAAATCATTTCATTACTTATAAGAGTTAATCTGCATCAAGGTTAGAACGCCTTCCTGTTGAGAGTTAGAACTAATTTTCGATCAACGGAGAAAACTGGTAAACATTATTTACACAATTACGGGAATGAATCTGTTTGCAGTATTGCAAAACTTACTGTCTCTTATGCAGTTGAAGTGACATACCAGAGTGAGCTGAGGTAGGTTGCAAAAGGAAAAATGGGGTCAGGACCAACTGACCTCCATCTTTTTCTTCCTCAGTCATCATATGCTGGATTTCAGAGCAGAAGTGTTTTTTATTAAATTAATAAAAAAAAAACAATCGTAGGTGTGAGTGATAATGGTTGTATGCGAGAGAAATAATGAAGTAAGAGTGATACAACAGGAGAGGATACATTGCATGAATTGTTGAGTAAAGAGGTTTCCAGGCAAGTGATTCGTGTAGAAGATAAGACAGATTAGCAAGGACCAAGGTTGAACACAATAATTGTACAAAGTACGTAATAATTATAACAACAAATGCACCCCCAGCCTAGGGCTTTGGATTGTTGATTGTAATGGTTGTACACAATCTGTCAAGAATAGGAAATAAAGTAGCTTATTCAATAACAGTAAAAATATGTTTCGGCAAATATTAACTGTTAAAAGTAAGTAGAATATGCACACCAAAATTCCTGGAAATCATTAAGAAAGTTCATATATTCATAAAGGTAAGTACTGTTATTTGTTAGTAATTTTTTTAGGAAAAGGAGCTTTATAAGTGAAGGGGTGACAAGGGCTAAAAGTCACAACCCACACTTTTCACAAGAATAATTGTACAGAATGAGCTTTCTTTGAGTGCAGGACGTTAAACATTATTTGGCATGGGATCTCTTTCTTACGGATACTATAACTTAAAGGAGAGTGAACACCATATTTTTAAACTGTTGCAGGATTTATGTCGGTTTACTTTGTTGTCGTATATTACTTTCCTCCTGTGTCATTAACTATGTAAATACGATAGATAACATTGGCTTTGGTGTATTAAAAATTCTTTTGTGTCACGAGTTGTGTTTGTCATTCGTTTTAACCCCTGTTTCTTTGCAGGTTGCAATGCCAGTTTAGCTTTATAGTTCATGAATTATGTAGCTGTAATCTTTCCATTACACAGACAGTGATGCAGCCTGGGTTTGCAAGGTTTATTTTGTTTTGGTCTAGAAAACAAACTGTGTCGAAGGCCTGGTACAGTGTCATAATGATGTAGATGCTACGTATTAAACATCAACTGTCATTCACACATGGTGAATTTTGGCTATGTTACCGAAAAATATAACTTTCAACATTAGGTATTACTAGGAGATAAAACATATGCTGTCATTATTTTAGGTAAACAAGGTTGTTTTTCGTTTTGCTAAAAAAAAAATTAATTCCTAATAAATTAAAGATCACTGCCATTCATTCGGGTTGGATAATGTGTATTTTTATAAAATAATAGTAAAATTCTGAACAGTAACTGTTAATCTACTTGGTAGGTTGAAGGTAAACTATCATGTTTATAAGAACATAGGTTTCCTCTTTCGGGGATTTTATTCTGGTTGTCTGTGAATATAATGAGAGGTTAAGTCCAATATATGCCTAAAGGAGGTTTCCATTGTGAGGAATCGATGCCAATAGTTATTTTGCTATGTTTTTTTTTTTTACATTTTTTTGGAAATTGCGTTACTGTACCCAAAACTGATTTACATTTTTGGCTGTTTATGGAAAATATGGGCGGGATGTGTCCAATATATGCTTTTAAGAGATTTCCATAGCTGAGACACCATTCCATTGGTTATTTTGTTGTTTTTGTCATTATTTTTGTTAAGTTTAGGAAAAACATCTTTGTTTATTTAAAAAAGGAAATTACACCACAGCCACGTGACATCTAGTCTGCGTATACAGACTGTATGTGACATCGAATTTGTGCAGACTGGACTTGAAGTGACTTCATTCGTCATAGACCAGAAGTTATATAGTGGATACTGTTGATATCAAAAAGTGGCTTACTAGCACAGAAACAACTACTTCAAACCATTTCTAAATAGTTTGTGTGCAAAGGTGTGATTCAGATTTTTTTTACCACGTCAAGTAAAAAAAAAAGGTTTAAAAGATGCAACACTGAGTCTGTTCAAATTAAAAACGGTAAGTTCACAGTTGTGAAAACAACGAACAAGAAAATCTTTTGAGTGTGTGCAATTCAGTTTGTGCGGGTTTTTGAAAAGCGTGTTTTTGAAACCAGTACAACCTGAATTCAAATATCCCACCCATTTAAAGCAGAATACTATTTATCATATGCCATGTGTGGCAGGTAAACAGGAACTTATACAAAGAATCAGATCCCAGAAATGATTCTTTAAACTTAAAAGATAACACAAACAACGTCAGGCCAACATTTCTTTTGCCGACATTCTCTTTCAAATTACGAATTTTGAACCCAGACTCAATTTAGAAATCATTTCTCTTGCCATCCACTCTTCAGCAGTTCACAACCACATTCTGCTTAACATAGAAAATAAATAAAAAGAATATATTGAGCTGCTAAAAATGTAGGGGTTTATCATTTTGCCACCACGATTATCTTTACATTGCTATGTACAGCCTATCTCCCCCCCCCCATCACCCCTCCCCTCTACAGCACAGTTCGAGATGCTTTTATTTTATGTATTTAAAACTTTATTTGATTCGGTTCTCCCCATCTCTTGACTACGTGTCCTAACCAGTTCTTCCTGGGAGAAATGAACATTTTTATTATTCCTGACCTTTTTTGTAACTAGGCAAATTTTTCAATTTATGTTTCTATTTTGTTCTTGAAAATGTGTGGGAGCTGACTCGAAACGTCGAGCACGGTTTGTATTTTGTGTACTTTTGAAGCTTTCCTCATTGACTGACAGAATTTATTTGGTATACCACAAT
Source organism: Lithobius niger (assembly GCA_023313725.1). Taxonomy (NCBI): domain Eukaryota; kingdom Metazoa; phylum Arthropoda; class Chilopoda; order Lithobiomorpha; family Lithobiidae; genus Lithobius; species Lithobius niger. The sequence goes on from JAHWFP010145867.1 coordinate 7,343, forward strand.
TTCAAGAATGTAAAAAGTATTGCTGACCATAAACAATTAAATGAGAAGCAACGTTTGAAAGTACAGAATGTTTTACTAAAAAAGGTTACTTTTCTTTTCCAAGGGTTTGGAGTAGGAAGGATAATAAAAACTGGCCGATACCTACCTTTCCTTGATGCACACTTATTAAGCAAAATGTATGACACACAAGTTCTTCCTCTGAGAGGCTGAAAAATAGTACAATTTTATTAGTTTCATGTAATAAATTATTTACAGAGAACACAAGAAAAATTCTTACCATGCAAGACACTTAACCAGTTAAGTGAACAAGATGGGGCAAGCAAATAATCAAGCTTGTTTAAGGGTATTAAGCATGAATTAAGGGTATTTATTATATTGCTTAATATAATATAAAATTTTTCCCCATTAATTGCCATTTTCCAAAACTGTGTAATGTTTTGAAATATTCATATTACTACTGCAATTTACCATAATAGTTTGAGTTTCAACAATTAACAGAATCAATTTCAGATTACCTATTAGGTCAATCTGATATTTGCTAAGTTTGTGAAAATAAAAAAGAATCCAGTGCCATATGCTCCATACGTCGCAAATACTGAGCACATAGCAGACTGGCGTAATGAACCAGTGATTTATCAACAAAGTAATTATGAATGTGGTTAAATAATCCCATGCTATCTAAACACACGCTAGTGTGTCGCTCCAAGTTAGGCATCAAACATCACAACAAACATCACATCAATTCAATTGTCGAGGTTTAAACCATTGTAGCGCGACGACATTACGTCAGTGTCTTATATCTTGAAGCATAGTTGGGCACATTTCAGGTACTTGGGGAAAAATAATAAAGCGGTACAAAAGCTTAAATTGTGTTGAAATTGAGAGCAATGACCCACCTGACAAAAATCAACTCGTGTTTGAATGCCAGCTATGCTGCTTTCAATGCAAAATATGCCCATCAATAACGTTGAAAATATGTTACTACCTAGCGAGCTAACTAGTCCGCTCATCCCCGTGTTAAATCCCATAGGGTGATTATTCAGCGATTCCGAGATAACGGGAAGGCTTTCAGCTATGAAACTGGTCGAATGGGTGCACTACAATACGAACTGCATACTTTTTATGGTTTGGAGCCTGGGGGCGTAACAGGGATGGTGTTCGGGAGGGCGTGTAAGTACGAAAATATTGTTATAACCATTGTTAGTATTGACGGCATTGTCTCTCATTGGATGGCTAAAATTCCGACAATGAGAACGTGTATACTGACGTACGTGCCTGGGCACACACTAGTGTATCGCAATAAATCTAAACAACGTTGCAATGAAATTGTATTCACTTTTAATTCACGAAAAATAAACCAAGTGTAAAAACAACAAAATTAAAACCAAAGCAAAAGCCAATAAAGAGGTGACTAAATTGAGAATGGTTCAGCCTATAGGCAAAAGGTAGTAGCGAATAGTTGAAAACCGATTTCTTGTTGATGTGGCACTTTATTGCTCATCCGCATGGTAGTGGAGTTGAGTCAATACACAATTTAAAAAAAAAAGGAGTGATATCACATCAAAAACCACAACTGGTAAAAGGGGTTACCAAGTTCCGAATGGTTCAACCCTTCAAAGGAGTGATGTCAACACTGCAAAACATTCGCCAACTTAATCACACCGAATAATACTTCATCGTTAAATGAAAACGTGAACATTGCTACCGAAAGTAGCAATGTTCTAGTTTTCATTTAACCTTCGAATTATTAAGCGGTGTGAATAACTTGGCGAATGTTTTGGTGTGCGGATATCACTCCTTTGAAGGGCCAAACCATTCGGAACTTGGTGGCCCCTTTCACCAGTTGTGATTTTTGATATGATTTGGCTAACTTGAATTTATAAAGTATACTTAGTCATGAAAATTTGGAATTATTTCCACGATGCTCTGCTTACCTCCACGATCTTAGGTTGGTCTTTAGATCCCTTGCATTGTAAAAGTGTTTATAGTGTTTATTGTAATTGATTAATTGCATGAACTTTATGAATTATATGACTTAGTAGTCTGTGAGGAAGGCCATGTGTGACTGAAAATTCAGAATTGTTAAATGTACAGCAAGGAAAGCCTGGGTACCAGATTTTCAAATTTTTTTAAAAATCGGTTTTATTTCACAAGTGCTGCAAGACCATTAAAAATATTAATCTCGAAACCCATGAAGGACTTTTGCCAGTCACGTATGTGTTATGTAATATTGATCAGCATATTCGCTGAAGGGAGTGCTTGTTAGTCAATTACTGAAAAGTGTGTTAATCGATTATAATCGTCATTCAACGCAGTGTCAACAGCAGGCTGCCAGCCGACCATGAAGAGAATATCAAATTATTGGCAAACCAGACTGTCTGCGGAAACCAACTGGTCTACTAATACTGCACTTCCAAAGACGATAATTCGACACTAATGGTAAATAGTGTAAGTAAATAGAAATTCTCACTTTCTTGAAAGTATGAGTCACATCAGGAAAAGTAGAAGGTTGGGACCGTCAAGCCTAATGCTGGGGTGTTCAGGTTTTAGCTCTTGTTCTGGGTTGCAATCCCATGCTGCCATCGTCGAAGAGTGATTATAATTATTTTCACTGATATCTAACGTCAAAAATTACTCTGTATAGGGTTTTTACATAACATATACATGCACAAAATATCACTCATGCTGTGGTTAGCACAGGCTCACTACTGTTTGCACGCAGCAGCAATGAAAGGACTATTTATTTAATAGAAGGAAAAGATGGCTGAAGTTGTAATGACATGTCTAGCCTTCTGTCTCAATGCCAGTACACGCAGGTGACGGGAAAATGCCAGCTTTTATAGTGTTGCAAATTGCAACCCAAAAGGTGGCTAAAGCAAGACATTGTTTTGTACCTCAGACGCTAGTGGACATAGCGGAATGAAACTGGTGGCTGCTCGTAGGTTTTTAAGAGCTCTGAGCTCAGTGAAAAATTTTGTAAAATAACGAATCTGACGATACTGAATGAACTGTACTGACGTCAAGGACAGCCACCATAATCTTGTGACTAGCGTTGGAATATGACGTGAGATAAAAAATACTAAAATGCATGGTAAACTGAAGCACATTAAGCGATAAGCAATGTTACCTTACATTTCAAATAATTAATTAAATTATTGCCTTCATTTTTTAAATAAACTTCCCTGAATGTAAAGTAATACAAAATAGTTTTGCTTTGAGCCCTACTTTCATTTACCTTCCCAATAATGATTCACTAAGTCAAATTAACGTAATTCTGCTACAGCCCTTCCTTGCATAGCTTAGGAAAAAATGCTGTGAAAATGCTATGCATTGATAGTACACATCACTATGTGAAGTTCACCTCTACACGGATTGTGCACTATTAGTATATATTTTTTTACTTTGTGAGTTAAAGAGTACACAAAACGTACTGCCAGTAAGAAGATCGTGTGGAGGCTGAGCTGCTGTGGAGGGTGTGGATGGAGGGTGTGAAGGGTGAGCTTTTGTGGAGGGTGTGGATGGAGGGTGTGAAGTGTGCGCTGTGTGGATGGTGTGGGTTGAGGGAGTAAAGGGTTATCAGTTGTGGAGGGTGTGAGTGGAGAGCGTGCAGAGTGTGGATAGAGGGTGTGGAGGGGTAGGTGGAGGGTGTTAAGGGTGAGCTATGTGGAGGATGTGGAAAGGTGAGCTGCAGTGGATGGTGTGGGTTGAGGGTGTGAAGGGTTATCAGTTGTAGAGGGAGTTGGTGGAGGGCGTGAAGGGTGTTGATGGAGGTTGTGAAGGGTGAGCTGGTGCAGAGTGTGTGGGTGGAGGGTGGTGGAGAATTCGGAATTGAAAGCTGCACCCTTATCAGAGGATGCTGTTAAGAGTTTTCCATTGACAATATGGGTGCCATGGTGCGGGAAGATTTAGACTTAGATTTAGATTTAGACAATAGAAGCAGAAGAGGGCCACGAAATTGCCTTCATTACATGTAAACCACAATTTATGTTTTAGCACGATCAGCAAGAATTTTTTGGCCACAACCTTACAGAGTTGAATGTGTGGGAGCACAGGGAAGGCCTTACGAGGTATCTCGAAGGCATTCCATAGCTACTTCGATTTGTATGCTAAGAATGACTTGTTCACCAAATTTCATGGCTTTTAGCTCATTAACCCAAATTTTAGCCCATAAAAGCACCACTTCACCTGCAGGTCGAACCAATGAACCAACGTTCAAGTTTTATAGCTTAAAACGAAAGTATGAAGAAGCACATTATTTTAATGCAACTACAATATTCTTGTTGATGTTGTTCTTCTTTGCGAGAAATTTTTCTTTTACCTACAGACAAAACAAATGAACTGATTTTCAATTTTTATAGCTTAAAATTTAGACATTAAAAAGAGACAGGGGCTAATGTGACTAGAAGATTGTTGTTCATATCAGAATTCTAGCTATTTAAGTTGCCTGGAATATCTCCAAGAAAAAAATACCACTATTAGTATTAAAATACACTTAAGTATATGAAATACGGATGTACGCCTTAAAAAACTTAAAGCTCTAAAGGAATAGCTATTAGATAAAACACATGTAAGGCATCAGCATCGCATTAATGCAAATAAAAGAAACTCCCGTTTTTTTGGGGGTGGCTGGAGAGTCTTTTACACGTATTAGTATGACGCTTATGGCTTACAGATAGTTTTTTGTATTTATTCCTTTACAGTATTGATTTTTTAAAGGCGTACATCCGTATTTTATACACTAAAGTGTTTTATTAATATTAATTCTTAATAACAATCAAGCTACAGATCAACCATAAATTTTGCCAATCATTTTTTGGTATTACATATGTGATGTACGTTTGTGATTTTTTTGGAGAGAAATGAATAATGAACTGCAGTGAGAAATATACACAAACGCTGGCTGTTGCATCTGGACAGTGAAGTGAAGTACGGTGTACAGCCATGTTGACCAAAAAAAATGTTACGTGCCGTCATGTAGTATGCTGTTGGTAATTTAAAATTTATTCAGCTCTAGGTCTTATTTAAAACTTTTTAAAAGCCTTAAACACTTTAATTATTTTTTCTTCTGGAACACTGCAAGTACCTAATATATTTCTAAGCTTTTTAACACTTGAGAATCCAAGAATAACATTTATTTTGTAGGGAATACACGGACGAGGTGGTGATGCACCTAAAACCTATATTATATGCAACTTCTATTACTGCACACTTTGCAAAATTTCCCGATTAGCTCGGTGCCCCGACTTATCAGAGTTGTTCGTAAACGTCGTATGAATGGTATTCAACATGACGTCACTGCTGAAGCGTTAAGCGCATCAGCTTAAACAAGATGGAAAGCCGATCAGTTGAAAAGGCTTAAAAACAAAGCGGTAGCAGCCGTGTCAGTATGGATTACTGGTAGGATCTCAACCCTTGGGTTCAAATGTCATGGGTACGATTCCATGCTCGGGCAGTCTGACGTGTAAGTCCAAAAAGCAATGTAAATACTTTGGCATCTCTTTTTAACTCATCAGCTGTTAGGGGCAGGTTTTTCTGCTGAATCCACCGACTAATGATGGCCGAAGTGCATTTTTTCTTCCCAGGTATTATTTATATAATAGTTATACTACCCCTGGCTAACTGTATGGATTTATCACCCGATGGGCGATATCCCGAATATAGCCTATCTGTGAGGACTACGTCAAGATGACGTAAAGGCGAAGCCAAGACGTCATCGCGACGTAGATCGAGTGGATTGGCCATTTGAGGGACATCACCCATCGGTGCATAAATCCCATACAGTTTGCCACGGGTTCTATAACTAATTTATCGTACGGTCTGTAATTATTAAAATGAAAAACAAAATTGGTGGGGTAAATAGGCTGTGTTGTTTATGCAAACTTTGTATCATCACGTTTGCATAACTTTGTTTAGCTGCAGTCAGATTTGTGGCCGATATCATTTAAGCGAGATGAGGGTGAGCGTGGGTATGTGTATATAGAGGGAGATTTTTAAAAATCGTATACGAGAAATGCGTTTTTTAAGTCAGTGGACCGATGGTCTTGACGCACATTACGGAAACTTCGTCATGTAAAAATTACGTTGTACTCCTTAGGTTCACGTAGGAGGTGTTTTAAAATTTTTTTAAAATCATGTCAATCACGTAATGTGTCGTCCTTCTCAATTTGCATAATGTGCTTTCTGAACAGTGGGGTCTTCGCTGTCATTCTCTGTCATTCTCTGATGTCAGTTCATCGGAGTAGTAGCCTACGTCTTTGCTGCTTTTTAATGGAAAACGTGTATTTGGACCACAGTGAAGATTAATAATGCCCAAAAAAGATTCGGTATCAACTTTAGTCACTGCGGACAATTTTGCAGGAAAGTCAAAGGTAACATATTCCTGCAAACAGTTATGTGCTCAAGTGTGGGCAGGCAGTTAGAATGTTGTGGGTGTATTTAATTTGGGGGGGGGGGGGGGTGGAAGGAAATAGAGTAACGCTTAATTTTGAGGGATGAAATTTCGTGTATAGTTCGCATGTGTTATTTCAGTTGGTATTTTCGAAAGGCCGACATGAATTCACGTAATTTTGTGAGGGGGGAAGGGGGCAGAGGGAAATAGAGTAACTCTTGGATGAAATTTTGTGCATAGTTCGTATGTTATTTCAGTTGGTGTTTTCGAAAAGCCGACGCAAGTTCTCGTAATTTTGAGATTTACAGTCACCAGCTGTTATTTTTTTTGGGGGGAGGGGGTTAATAAGTATTTAAAGTATTTAATTTTCTTGTCTGTGTTTAGAAAATTACGTAGAACTGCTTTATAAAACCATGCGTGAATTAATTTGCTCTTATTTTGTTGCGTAATTAAAGAGCATGGGTGTCATTATTTTTTTTTTCAAACAAGGAACGAAGGTACGATTTTATTTGTTAGAAAACGTTATTTGGAAATTTTTGGTTGACATAAAAGAAATCAAATTAATTCTCGCTTGGTTTTATCAAGGAATTCTACCTTATGAAAGTATTGGCAATGTCTTATCACCACACTACTGTGCATGGCATCCATATCACTTTCGTATAGTAATACCCCATATCACCACACTTTAGTTGTAATAGTAATATTCATATCACTACACTATATGGGGTATCACCACACTAAAGTGTGGCGATATGAATATCATGCACTGTAAAAGTGTGGTGATATGGGATATATCACTGCACGTTTTTAGCATTGTGAAAGGTAGGGACCGTACAATAAGTAAATATAATTAACAAGTGGCAGAGAACGTAGTCACACAGAATGTCCTGTGACAGTAGATAACAATAAAAGTAGATAAGTCACACGAATTTAAGAAATAAAAATGTTTGACAACGAAAGCTTGAAGAAGAATTCATAATTCATTCTTAAAAGGTAGAAGCATGACGTGACTTTTAATGGAAGTTGCATAATGGAGTCGAAGCAGCCAGTGACCAGTACAATTAATTAAGGAAAGTGCTCAAAAAACGATCACCTTCAAAGTTTTATATTGTTAGTCTCGCCATTTTTCTAGGTATAAATTGATCATATGTAATTGGTAAATTTCCAAATGCAATACATTAACTGATTAAAAACGTACAGAGATGGGTCGCAAGAAGGCGGTAGGTGTATGTGCAAACAATGACGAACTTAAGCCAAATTGCTCGTATAACATGGCGCTAACCTGCACTACCTTTTAAATCTAAAAGTAAGGAAAAGAAAGCAATTGTGGGTATGAAAACAACAGTTGGGATTCAGACTTTATGGCGTTTAACAGCTAGGTCATTAGCTAGTACAACTGGGATAAACAGAAGTTCAGACGAAAAAGACGAAATCATTTCTTTAGCAATGCATAAAAAGCTTGCCTGTAAGATGCAAATGTTAATTTCTCCTTCACTGTGGTTTGATGCTCTCCTTACTTTTTGGTAGAGAGCATCAAACCACAGTGAAGGAGAAATTAAAAATTGGTAAATGTCTTTCAATTAAGTCAAATTTAGGATTTCCTAGAATTTGTCAAACCTTGACAAATCGGACAGTAAGATAAAGTCTGTTATTTAACATGTTATTTTCTGCCTGTTTCAGTAGTCAGTAACAATTAAAGTGTAATTAAATGCAGAAAACTTGACAAGCTATCACTTTTATACTTAGGCTGTAGCATTTAAGATTTGAATAGAAGAATTGGAGAATTGGTTACAAGCGTCAAGAAATTCACATAGTCTAAAATTTGTTAGTCTAAAAATTCGGAAAGAAACGGTTTCTTAACTGCATACTAACAATACATAAACTTGTCACATGTGAAAAACGGGTATAGGCGAATATCCCCCTGGTGAAAGTCCCCCAAGAAATATTCTCCTGTTCGATTTACCCTCAGGGGAACATCACCTCAGAAATAACCCCACAATACCACCAATATTCCCACGGAAAATATCCCACCCTCAAAAAAAAACGAAGCAGAAAAGAAACCAGTAGGGCAGGTGCGAAAACGATAGTCGTCCTAAAGCCTCTACAAATAATTACGGCTGGAAACTCACTGCAGTAAAATAACAGGAATGAAATTATTTAAATTAAACATCCACTGGGAAAAAATCTCCTTCCTCACAAAAAAGGAAAAGTGGTACAAAAAAGTGGCCAATGTAAAAAAAAAACAATTTTCCCTCCCCCACTGGAATTCAGTGTGAATCCCAACAGTCGAAATGCTTTTTCCCTTTTTTTAGCGGGAGTGGTGGGAAAGGTAGGTATATTTTTTTCCTGAGGGTTATTGATGTTTAAAAAGTGTCATTCTTAGTCTTCTCCAGCAATGCGTTTTCAGAAGTTAGATAATGAGAAGGCTCTTTAGTTATGTGTTTTGATTATTTTATTCTGTTTTTTTTTTACTTTTTTGGAATAGGGATATTTTACGCTGGGATATTGGTATTGCCGGTAACTAATCTCATTCATCAAATAATAATTAGGAGAATGGGTGACAAGCAGAATGGTCAAAGGAAAATATGGTAGGAAGAGTCATTAGATAAATTTGATAATGTCACATCACAATAGCTGCCTAAACATTACAATTCTACTCTTCATATAGGTAGTGATTGTACAGAATACATAACAGAAGTTACTGTTACTAACTTTTCATTCACGAACGAACGTTGGTCACCACCTCGAGCTTGCCCGTCATGGGGTCAAATATCTGTCAGGCCGTCCTTTCTTTTTTAACCCAAATGTATCTTGGGAGTGACCACAGAACCATATTTGCTGATCCAGATCACGGGATGCGTTTAATTATCATCATCATTATCAAAAGTTGTTCTTATCAACAGGTTTGCTACCCCATGCTTGCATTGTTGACACCTCTTCTGGTAAGGTAAAGTGTTTAGGTGATTATGTAGCATTGTGGTTTTGAGACCTTCCTCTCCCCAGAATTGATCTGGGAGCTTTGCATCCTTAAGAGAGCAAGCCATATAATCTTTAGGCTTAAATGGCTTTTCTCTGACAAAGAGTTGCATTATCGCATTCGAGAAAGAATGCTGCAGTAGTGACATGTCCTATAAGCTCCAAAAATTCCTGTAGTTGATGATGCCTAAACATAAGGGTACCATCAGTTGCTAGTATGAGGAGATTCGTCCCAGTTTCTAATTATTGGTGGATAATTTCTCCTATGAGTTTGTTAACCACTTAAATCATTTTGCACAGGACATGCTAGAATAATCATCTTGTCCCATGTCCAAAATAAAGAAGAGAACTCGTCTCGCGGCAAGACTAGAAATTTTATTAACAATGCATTCTTTACATGGTCAGAAAAACATGCATGGTGCTGTTCCTCTATATGCACTAAGTAAACCTGTCAGCTTTAGTGCTAACTGAGTTCTCCGTTTCATTATTTGCTTTAGATGTTCGACAGGCACATGGCCCATTCTTTTATGAGGTATATTCACGTCCAAAGTCAAATGTTAAACTGGGTAAGATAGGTCTACAATCGGCAGTGCTTCCACTTGCTCACTGACCTCTTAGACTGTTGATATTGAGCATAATTGAGAGGCAGTGGTGGTTTAAAGGTTGTGTTAAAAGGACAAGAAAAGAACTGTGATATAACACACTACTTATCCTCTCGGTGGTCTCCTAATCTAACCTGACTTTGTAATGGATCCCCTTTGAGTTAATTAATTCAATATAATAAACACTTTGTTTTATTTAGAATGGAATAAATCTTTAATATATCCTTGTAAAAGTGTGATTTTCTAAGGGAATTCACTATTTGATCCATCCCTCATCCTGCTGTTCATGATTACTTAATGAATATGTACCCTTAGAATTATATTGGTTTTCTATACATGTCGCGCCACTTTGAGGTACCTTATGCTTTTTACAACTGGGTTGTACACATAGGAATAACTTTTCCCAGAATCAAAATCGCCACTGCTTGGCATTGTACACCATATGCTTTATTATGCTCGAGAAATGTTTGAGTGTTATTCAAACTATCGGCAACAATTCCACCAGGAACTTTCCTTTTGATGCTCTCAATTTTGTTAAGCTTTGGACCAGCATCAAAAGGGTCCCTAGCAAGAGTGTGGTTATTATCAGTAGATTATAAGTGCATTCTGCAATAAAATCTTGGGTTGGTTCTGAGCACTCATGGTTAAATTTCTGGATGGATTCAACACAGAAATTAGTTTGACGGTAACACTCATCCCTATTCGAGCAACATGGTGTTTGTTGCAATCTACACGAGTCTTCTAACAGTAATCTCGGATCAACATGATTATTTACGGCATTTATTCCTTGAGTCGTAATACTAGTAAATATTTGAGCTTGAGAATTGGACTGGATCAAAGAGGGAAATTGAACTGCATAAAAAGGTACCCTGGCACAATTGTTAACATATGAAGGTAATAAAGGGGTAGGTTGCAGATCATAAACTACATCTACGATTTAATTGTTTGTCTTGTTTACAACCTCACTTTGATTGTGTAAATTCCTTGTCAGGTTAGAAATATCAGTTAACAACACTCCATGGTTATCGTTGTTTTCATGATTAGAGGTTTCATGATTTATATCTAGATTGGTTTACCACTCGATATCACATAAAGCAGGAGGGTAGGGTGGCACAGAATTGTATATTAATTGTAGCTCTAAAGGAAACCCTAAGATTATATTGGTTTGTCCGTCTTTCCTAGCGACGTCTAATTCACAATTCACACTTTCACCGTGCAAATCGTTCAAGGTGTCCAGTTCTAAATTAACGTTTATGATCGTTTGTCTTGGTCCATGCAATATCAAGTGGTGAGCTTTACAACATAGTCTCACATAAACACCACTTGGCCATTTATTGGAGTTCACCTCATCGTAGATCATGGTAGTTCACAACACTGATAGTAAATTAGTAGGTGCATCAGAGATTTCAACTGTTATGCAAGATTATAGAATATGCCCAAACTCCTACCTCAATGATGAATACATTTTATTTTGATTTTGGCGATCAGTACGCCCACAGTGCCTACACCATTCGATTCGAACACTATGTTTGCTTGTAGTTATCGGGTTTAGAGTTTTGATTTCTACTTGTAGCTTGTTGTGGGCGTTGTCCTTTAAGGTTGTTAGGGCAGTAGATACTTCGATGTCCAATTCCGTAACAGGCCAAACAACACAGCCCTGAAGTATAGACACATGTGTGCCCCTTTGACAGTCTCTAAGAACATGACCAGTTCCTCGGCAAAAATTCAATAATGCTCCGTGAATTTACTTTGTGATAATCTTCTCTCTGTTGTGCTAGGAGTGATGTCTGCTGTAACGAGGTCTCTGCACTTGCATACAAATGGTGATCTGATCTTTCATTGCATGGCATACAGGCTTGCCAGTTCCAGTAACTCATGGTAAGGATCTTTGGGTAGTTGTTGCAATTTGTTGAGTGTGGGTGCTCTGGACCGTGTTGTGAATACATCTGGACTGCATAGCATGCTGGAAACATGGATGGTTGGTTTTCTTCTTGTAACCGATTGAATCTTGTAATGCTGCTTACCAGATGCAGAGGTCTAACGTAAGAACTAATCTCCCTACTCATTATTGATCCTGGCTTTCGCATTTGATTGTAACAATTTTGTAGCAGAACTTTAGAAGCCGTAATTATGTAACATGTATCGTAACAGCAGTGTTTTCATAATAGAAGAAAGAAGTAATCGCCATGAAGACATGATACTCTGGTCGGCAACCGAAAAAGTTGCAACTTCCTGATCCGCATTGACCTCAGGATTAAACGTGGTTTAACAATGAAACGACCATGAAGAGCATTTATAGTCTCCTAGCTTGAAAGGGCGTGTACCCTTGCAAACAGTGGCTGATACATCCGTTTTCAATAAAGATTTACCGTCAAGGCAAACATTTTTCTACGAACTAAAAGATGAAGAGTTGATGGGTGAAGAATACGTGGGAGCGTTAAACTTATGGTTTAAAATTAAGGAAATAAATTGGCCTCTTACCGTGAGATTTATCAAATGACGGACGTTTTTCTTTTAGCCACAATATTCGAATATTTTAGAAAATTGAGCATAAAAAGCAAGAAGTTGGACCCTTGCTATTACATCTCGATTCATAGACTCAGCAGGCAAACCGTCCTCCGAATGTTACGATTCAATATGGGGATATTTCTCCAAGTCGGCATGCACAACCTAACCACTTCTGTGGACATTACCAACGATGCGAACATGGGCTACATAATCGTTGATGTAGAATAGACCAAGAGTTGCATGACGCTCACAATGATTATCCCCTATCCCTCGAAAAGCTGGAGGTCAGGAAGGAGTTACTGTCTCCCTACTCAAAAATATAGGAAAAGATATGAAACATGTCAACAAACCGAGCACCAAGTTCGCGCCAAATCTCCTGCACGTGAAAAGGGTGTTGTGTGCTATCGTATTTTGAAATTCAACTACCTTCCTGGGCTTATCCTTCGACACAAGCGTTGAGTCCTCTCATTCAACCAGAAGCTGTGGATGAGCAGTTATATTGAATTCAATACAAATGGCATCGATCGACAGCCGTGTTCGAAAAGGAATATTTTAAAATATTAAAAATAATGTTGTTCGGTAAGATAAAGGAATATAAACAAAAGCGGCTCAACATCAAACATGGAATGAGTTTGAAAAGGCATTGAAATGAATGTTCCAACTGCAGGCTGATTCGTTTAATATCCTGCACGACAAGCTCGTGCAAATTAACTGCCTGTTATGCGATCTCCCTACATATTTCCGTATTGGAGTTCTCCAAACTGGCAATTTTCCAGTTCCATTACGAGTACATCAAGCCAAAGTAATGGGATAGTGTCAAGCTCTTCTTTACAGAAACCTGTAGTCTGTGTTATCAAATCGAAACCGAGGACATGTACAAGGACATGCTCAGTGACGGGTGTAACTTTGACACAAGTAACTATCCTCCAAACCACCGTCCTTCTCACCTTGAAGAAACAAGCATTGGGGAAGATAAGGACGAAATGGGTGGCTTCCCTTTCCTAGAGTTTGTTAGGTTGCATCCCAAAAAGTATATAACTCCGAGAAAACCGACTACCATGAATTCTAAGGGCATACAATCGTTCTTCATTATAAAATGGTTGATTTTTCACGATTGTGAGTCCACATTGACATCGTTGTTTTTTCAGAAAGGAACTTGGACAAAAATGGCTAGTGTCGGCCACGAGCAGAACACTGTTTGATTTAACAATTCCCACCTCTCTCCGTATGAAGATAAACAATTTATATTAGAAGATGGGGAAAATGCCCTTTCTGGTCCTCTCGAAAGGGATCTCAGCCTTGTTCCCTCAGACGCCTTTCCAGCTCTTCGTCTGAGGTTGCACGCTTTTTGGTAGACCTTGTGGGACAGACAGGACGGTAATAAGTTAGTAGCTATTAAGGGCACCGTAGAGGAATGGCACTCGGCGTGTCGCCGCAGTCGCCGTGAGGAGGTTGTGTTGGCCCGTTTGCGCATTGGTCACACCCGACTTACTCACTGTTTCCTTTTGCGGGGGGTTGACTCTCCTGAATGTTATTGGTGTCGACGGCCACTTACGGTCCGGCACTTCCTTGTTGATTGTCGCCATCTTGATGGTGTTCGTCATCGTTTCCATCTTCCGCATGACATTGCGCGTCAGTTGGGCGATAAGTCTGTACTCCTGTCCGGTGTTTTTCAATTTTTGCAGGAGGTACAGATGTATGACAAGATTTAGATTTGGGGTTTGAATAACATCTCTGTAATGTGTGGTGCAGTGGCAACCCAGACCACTGCACTGTGACTGACGTTGGCGCTAATGACCACGTTGTCGACGCGCCATTAAGCCTCAATCCCCCCCTATTAATTGACGTCATCTTCAGAGACGTTTATACAGGAGGGACGGAGGGTGGAGGGTATCACCCCCCCCTCCCAATGTTTGGCCAGCCGGCAAATCAGTCAGTAAAATTTCATAATTTTTCGTCAGTCTGCAAATCAGTCGGCCAAAATTACATAATTTTTTTGCTAGATGGAAAATTATTAATCGTGCCACCTTGTCAAATTGATAGTTAAAACTTTTGATTTTCTGTGAAATAGTTTTGACGAAAAACTACAACTTCAACTCAAAGAACTGCAAGGAGCGAGCAAGCATTCAGGTTGTATCAGATTAATAAATTGTTCATGACGATTGCCACGAAACAGCCTCTCAGTGAAAGTATTGCTCATGTCCCTTTGACGTGCCACACATAAAGGTGAAGAGTTGATTCATAAAGTAAAGATGAGTTTGACATCAGCCGGGGTTGTAAAACCTCTGGGATTGTAAAAAATAATTAAGATGGATTGCCTTATATGTAAAAGTAATTTCGACTACGACTGTCAAAACATGCTCGAACAGTAATGTCATGGTGACAAAGGGCGCCTTTGAAAGAAGTTAGGGGCTCCATTAAATCCTTTTTGGACTTACCAAGAGTGCAGAGAAAGAAAAGACAACCATCATTTGGCTGCAAACATCACGCTCAGAAAAGGTGTATAAGTATTTTAATAAATTTTAAAGAACCACCTATAGTGTTAATATTTCTCCGGATACTGACTTACAAATTTTGCTTTTTAGTTTCCGTAAAGAATCTTGTGGAAGACATTTAATATAAATATTAAAATAATGCTTAAGCATGTCAAATATGGATGTGCACCTTAAAAAACTTAATGCTCTATATGAACACATACAAAAAATGACATGTATGGCATCAGCATCGTATTAACGAGTAAAAGCATCCCAAGCATCCCAAGCTTCTTTTAAACATATTAGTGCGATGCTGATGGCTTACATGTTTTTTCTTGTATTTATTCCTTTAGAGCGTTAAGTTTTTTCAAGGCTACATCCGTGTTTTATACACTAAGCGTTTTTTCAGATTAATAACTGTATTTGTTTTCATGGAGATATTTCAGGTACCGTAAATTAAAAAAAACCTACGATCTTAATGAGGTAATTAGGCTGAACGCCTTTTGAAAGAAATCAGTCACATTAAAATGGCGACAACCGGACCTACGTTTTAAACTATAAAGGTTGAAGATAGGTTAACTGATTCGATATCTAGGTGAGAGCATAATTTCCCCAACAAGATGAAGAACAACAATGTCGTAGGCGTTCTTCATACTTTCATTTTAGGCTATAAAACTACAAAATCAGTTCCTTGGTTCGATTTCTAAGTGAGAGAAAAATGTCCCCTCCAAAAAGATGAACACCAAGATTATTTTAGTAACATTAAAATAAGCATCGCAATGCTCTAGGCCTAGTTCATACCTACGTTCTAAGCTTTGAAACTTGATAATCGGTTTTTAGTTGGATCTCCAGGTGATGACAAAGGGTTCCAACAACAACAACAACGGATAACAACAAAATGGCATGCAATGTAACCCAAAATGTTTCGATTGTTGTCAGTAAAATTTTAAATGTGTAAAATAGTAATGACACTACCTTAAATACCGAATATTGTTGGTCATCGTCAATTCTGGAGGAACCCATAGGGTTTCAACGTTTGACATAAAACATCGTAGTTTATGCCACGGCTTATCTATCGCTGTCGTTGATGTTAACTGTCATTCACATTCAATCAATGCAATTTATTCCCTGGCTGTCAACCATAAGAAAACCAACCAGTCAGTACTACAATGCACAGTGTAGTGACCTTTTAGTCTTCTGTACAGCCGTACCGACTGAGAAGACTATTGCAACGACTTTGTCCGTCCGTCCGTCCGTCGCTTTTTTCAACTTCGCAACGGTACCAGATATTGACGACCATTGTTTACAACGTTAGATTCAGTGTGAGAAGTTAGTTAAATAACATAGCAAATTAAAACATCGTTACTTTCTTATAGCTAATAGAATTCTTCGACGTAACTAAATTAAATAATAACATTTGATCGTCAAATTAAAACCCTAAGATAACATTAATTGTAAAAAATAATTAAGATGGATTGCCTTATATGTAAAAGTAATTTCGACTACGACTGTCAAAACATGCTCTAACAGTAATGTCATGGTGACAAAGGGCGCCTTTGAAAGAAGTTAGGGGCTCCCAATAAAAACAAATAGATTTTAGCTTCTTTAAAATAGTTTCGTCGCATTGTCGTATGAATGAATAGGCTGATCGTCGAACCAAATTCTCCATCAGACCTATATCTGCTACTTACGAAAATAAAACTACATTTTTAAAATTAGGCCTAAAAATGAAAATTAGGCCCAAAATCATGTTACCATGACAACGTCAAGTTGCTACGAGTCGCTGTTGGCTTCATCAAAAGCGTCTCTCTGGTCACTTCCCTGCTACCACTGATCTATATAGGCTACGTTGCGCGTTACGTTGTAACACTATAACTGCGTGCCTGTAGGCGCACCGTGTTGCAAAAATGAATAGGCTTACTGTACAATCCATATCTCCGTTAGCTGCTACTTACGAAATTAAAACTGCTGGTTAAAATTAGGCCTAAAAGCTGACAATTATGCCTAAAATGTAAAATATGCCTAAAAGCTAGCACGTTTTTAACCGACGATTGTGATGGCTACTGCTTTTAGATTAGTATAATAGATATAGCTGTTGCATTGCATGATAGAGGTTTGTGCCTCTACATTGGAAGTGAAGGAACTATACAGAAGACCGGTGCAACTAGGCAGTTGCTGTAGCCACTTGTTTATTCTTGCAACTAGCATGGCTTCAGTGGTGTAAATAGACCACAGAGGAGGGGAAGAGAGGGGGCAAATTTCCCCACAAATAAGCGAGGGAGCGTAATATTCTTGGTAAAATCGATTTTCTATTTTATTCAAAATTCTTTATGAAGGCATACATTATGTAATAGAAGAAAAATAATCTCACAATATAAATAAGGTTGTCATATGTCGTTCCTTGTAATGGGGTAAATGGAGGGAAAGGGAGCATAAAATTGTCTTCCCTCTCCGAAAACACTATATTTATTTACGTCACTGAATGGCTTTTGACTGCATAAGGATATGAATTTATTTTCAATCTTTAATGCATTTTTCTATGTGCACCTTCCCTTTTGACAAAAAAGTGACAAACTTCATGAATAGATTCGCTTGACACTTTCAATAAGTCGACAAATTACTGAAAAATTCAATTTTTAGCCTTCCCAACATCAATGATCATTGTGCAGGTACTTGGTCGGAGTGCAATGATGACTTTGACTCCCAATGTGAACGTGATTAGCAACAAAGAATGAGAAAAAAATTCAGCCTAGCTCTCGAACAATAGTGTCCGCGAAATTCGATGAGGCCAGATGAAGACAAAGAAAACACTATAGTACATGAAGCTCGATTTGTTCGAGGAAAGAATAGCTAGAAAGAGACTGCCAACCAAAGAAAAGCTGGTCTCCTTAGACCTGCAGTCAGGAAACCCAAAGTAAGATAACGTTGCAGCTGGTAAGTGAACAGCGTGCTGCAAAGAAGCTGAAGAGCAGAGAAAGGAGAGATTCGAAAAAGAAGCTGCTACTAAACTCAAAGTCGCTCATAAGAAAATAAACTGCGGAAAAAGGAAACATTATGGAAAAGGCTGTAGCTAAACGAAAAAAGGGATAGAGCAAGTAAGATGAGGAAAAGCAAGCTAGGTTAGAAAAAAAAACACGAACTCAGAAAGCAAAAAAATATAACTTACTCATCGCTCATCCAATATCAAATTTTTCTGGAGAAGAAAACCTCACATTACTCCTGAAAACCTCGAAGTTATGAAAGAAAACCTCGTTCGATTTCACACAAGAAAATTTTGAGGTCACTCGATAAAACTGCTATGACATCACTTAAGAAACTTTGACGTCACTAAGAAATCTCTTAAAATCTTGAAGTCATTTCCAGTTGTTTCAGTAAATCTTTATGTCACACAAGTAAACAGTGGCATCCCATCCGGTTCCTTCGGTAAACCTTGACATCATTCTAGTAAACCACATTTGATGTCACTATAGGGCGGGGGCAGTTTACCAGAATAGGGGTACTTTATTGAAGAGTAGGGGTAAGTTTACCGGAGAAGGAGGTTTACTAGAGTGGGGGTATATTGGGGAGGCTTACCAGGTGAAGGTGATTTCAACCATATCATATTTACCTACTACTGCCTGTTTCTTTGTAGTCTAATCTAACCCTGAAGTTTTCTTGGCCTAATATAAACCTAAAGTTTCAAAATCTGCACTCTCACTCAGACTTTTCGTTACAGGTGGTGCACACACCTAGTTTGAAGTGGCTAGGCTGATTAGTTTCGGATTGACGAACTTGAAACCTTTTGGGAGCACTGGGCTGAAAAGAATTCAGTTTATCATCACTGCAACGGTAGGGGTGCCCAAAAATGTCACCAGATAACGGCACACTGAGTTTGTAGTGGGCCACTCGTGGCTTTTTGAGAGGGTCGGAGGGTTTTTTTTTTGAATAGTGCCGCTCACAGAGGATAAATACTATTAGTTTGGGATTGGCGAACTCGACCCTGTATTGATCCTTTGGCGGAAACTGCTGCAGCTGTCTCTGGGAGGACAACCACAACTTCTTTCAGGTTGTGTGCCATGTTTCAGGACCAAGTACCGGATGTAGCTTGCAACACTAGCCCATGATGCCGTGACGAAAGCATTAAAAAGAAGTTTAATTACTTAATTTAGGCATTTTTTTTATCTTGAGGAAAGTGGATGAAAGAAGAGGAAAACGTGACTAGTGAGAAAATATCTGGGCTGAGGGGGGATGCGTGCACTGATTTTTTTGGGTGGGGGATGGGTGGGGTGAAATCCCGATAGTCACTCCTTTTCTCCCAAAAATTCAACAATGAATAAAATTGTACATTATGCACTTGCATCGTAAGTTCTGTTTGGGATAACTCATTCAGAGTAAAACATTAATAGAAATGAAATATCCTACACTTTACCAGCTTAAATCATCATAAAAAAATTGTTAAAAAATCCCTTGCAGAACTTTGTAAATCTAAGAAAAATGAAGACTGCAAAGAACAATTTACTGCCGACCAGGACAATGCGTCTTCAGAAGTTATTAGCATCGAAATATACACAATGGCAAGACCTCCTGAGAATGATAATTGTGTTATGTTGCATGGGAATATGCGTTTATCAACTCTATGATCGAATATCCTACTACCTGGAAGAACCTACTTCATTTGACGTCATTGTCTCTCGGAATGAATCCATTATATTTCCTGCTGTCACTTTCTGTCCTCATAAGTTTGATTTTGAAAGTGCGATCTTGTCGGGCATAAACAGGGTGATGAACAAAACGTTCACCAAGAGATTACAAGAAATCTCATTCGAAGAATATGGTCTGGACATCGACAAATTGTGGAAAGAAACTAGAATGAATCAACAAGCCTTTCATGTTAATATTGATACAGGAGAGGTACGAATTAAATTTATTCATTTAATTGCAAGATGCACAGGTGTTACTAAAACAGTTTATATTCGCTATGGGTATTATTACAATTTTTTATGTTCACTAAGGATGTTATCAGACCCAAAACTCCATATGTTAAAGGAAAATGCCAAGTTAAGTGGTGATATCAGAACGCAAAGCTATTTTGCCGAGTTCAATTAATTAATACAAAACCAACCAAAAAATGTACAGGTAAGCAACCCAAGAACAAAACTTATCGGAGCACCTTTACGCTTCTGTTTTATCTGCGTTTTCTGCAATTTGTTAGTCCATTAGTGTTGAAATTTGTCATAGTTTTCGAAATAATGAATGAAGAAGTAAGAAATTGTTTTCTGTTATCAAATAAAACATTGCAGGGATCCTTCGTGATTATTTTTGTCTATTTAGTTGGTATGACTAGAAGAGAAAAAGAAGGCCAAGAGTTGGTTAGAGTTGGTTATATCGTATGCTGCAGCTGTGAAGGGGATGTGATGGGATGATAAAAATGGGAAACCATAGTGTAACAAGGAATTCCAGAGAAAAAAGGAAACGATAATGCAATCTGCCAAGTTTTGTTCTCTTATTGCTTAGTTGTACAGTTTTTAATGGTTATTTAATTGTTATTTAAATTTGGCAAAACAGCTTTGTATTTTGATATCTCAACTTGCAGTTGCCAAAGCATTTGTTAAGTTGGCGGATTCCTTTACCAATTATTGTTTTTGGTATGATGTCACCTTTTTTGTTGTTAAAAAGTTACACTTAAGTTGTGGTTAAGCTTAATTAATTCTTTGTAGCCTTAAGTCAGTTGAAGCAACTGAATTCTAGTAAAGTAAGGCCTAATCTTGTGTGGGAAACCTAAGATCAGGGTGGGGCAGAAACGTGTCCAGAATAGTCATAATTATACCAATCTCAATACCAGAAGGTAGTTTTTTTTTGTAACCGCTAATAGACACTATTAGTTTTGGGCAATTGTATTTGTCTATAAATTGGATTACGATTCTTCAAATAAACTAAAGCCACATAGCTCACAATCACATTATAAACGTTCCCAAACCATTTGTGTTTAATATGAACACCACGAAACAAAATGTATATCTCAAATGTATGTCTCGTGGTTGGATATACTGAAGAAGTTGTAGATTCACGAAAGGTTGCCCATTTTCTTCAGGATTGCTATATTCTTTATCTTTATGTAATGATAGTACAGCTGTCGTTTGGAGAGTTAAAAGTTCTTTTGTAGGTTTGAGAAGTTTTGAGCTTTGTAAAAAAAACGCCACTTCAGTAAAGAATCAGCGTGTAATTTACAATCAGAGGCCGAGAAATCTTTGCACTTTTTCTCTATTCTTCTGGAAGCTGCATAATTGTTCCTTTTAAATGTACACTTATTTTGTCGTTCGTGCAGCATACTTTTAACTAATTGAAATTTGCAGTTTCTGTAATTCAATGCTGCAGCCGATTGCCACGTACATTTCCAATAATGAAACAACAATGCACGTTTGCACCAATGAATCGTGATAAGCTGCTTCAGATTCAAATAACAGTGCACGCTTGTGTTTGGTTGTTCATTGTTACAAATTTAGAGACACCTCGCCCAAATAACCCCAACACATCTGAGACCTAAAACCAGCAAAAACGTCTGTATCAGGTCTTGCTGCAGTTATGTGATAAATTTCATACAGTAACTCGTTCATGTTTTACCTGCAGATGTTGGCATACGTCCTCTGATGATTAACATGGAGTAAAAGAGCCTAGCTAACAGAATTTCACGAAATCAACGGTTTTTGAGGAACAGTTATCTTAATTTAAACATTTCCCACCTCTCCAACTAAGCATTTATTTTCATCAGGGAACCCTCGGGACTCCAACCTGATGATTTCCTGAAGTTTTGAACACATTATTATTTGTGCCCAAAACGCCTAAAATCATAAATTGAGTGTCTGAGCTAAAAAGACTGCATTTCACATATAACACTGAAACGTGAATATACCAACTTGGAACCGAGACACTAGCAGGTTTCTCGATCAAAATAGTTCACATTTGGTGCTGGAATGTGGTGTCAGGATGCAAATAATAATAACTCAAATATCTATTTAGCATAGGGCTTTGGGGTTTTCGGCTTTATATTCAGCTTATATTTTGACTCTTCACTAGCTAAGTTTAGTCGTTAGGTTTGTGGTGTTAAACCAGTGATTAATTAATGAGCTGATGCTCTATTTTGCACGCAGTAATCTGAACAACTTGTAAGGTTGATAATGCTTTGAGTACTTTAGTATTGTTTGTTTCATTTAATTTATTTTATATATTTTATTTATACACGTGGCATTTAAAATTACTTTGAATATTCTCTCTATTATTATTGTCTTCTTTGTCTATTACTGGGTTTACTTACTTTATGCAGATGACATTTTCAAGCTATCGATAAATTGTGACACGAATGAAATGATCAACCATTTGCAGAGCGATTGTCACTCCATGAAGGGATACTTGGATGAAAACAACTTAATACTAAACCACGAAGAAACATGCTTTAAACTATTGCATTTTCATAAATGGAAATTGCAAAGGACGAAATTACGATCTTGCACTACTCACTATCAGCACAATTTTAATTTCTTAATTGAAGCATTCCCAGTCAAACCTATAGTGCCAGAGGTCGTGACCAACAATTTTGGTAGTAAATTCCAACAGGAAATTCTTTGGTCTTTTCCATGTCACAATCGACATGAGTACAAGGCATAACAAGGCCCGCCTCTTCCCGAAAATCCCTGGGGAAGCTGAGGATGCCTGAAACACGGTATCTCTAGCACATGAGATAGTCATCCTAACCACCAGGCCACCCTACCCCACTCATAAACAATTTTATTTTGTTGAAGCTACACTCTAATTTTCTATATATTTTTTTAAACAGCCATTCCCTATTGCAGTGAGCGACATCAGGATGAGATGGGCCAATTGTCTTACATTAACTCCAGGTTAGTTGCATCTATTATGATGAATAATTATTTCTCTAATCTAACTGACATCATCATTTGCTAGGGCTCAAACTGATGATTATAAAAACAATTTTAACAATGTGCTTCAAATACTTCCATGTATTATAATAATTGTCTACTATTATGGTACACGTCGTATAACATAGTTACCATGCAAACTATATCTGGTGTGGCAAAATGTGGGATTGTTGGCTGGCTAAAAGTTTTGTCATCGTTGATTTTGTCGACAAGCAGATTGAAAGAATTTTTCCACTTAAAATCATACATTTTTTAACCGAATGATGTTATGTTTTTAATTTCTTTACCAGTGGGCCTCGAAATTAGCCAACTGATGCGATACGGGCTTCTGGGACCGAGTACACTGCACCACTGCACCACTGCACTGTAACTGAGGTTGGCGCTAATGACCAAGCTATCGACGCGCCATTAAGCCTCATCCCCCCCCCCCCCCCCCGAGTTAAATTTTTTCAATGGTTTAATGTTATTTTTTTAATTGTGAGCCTGAGCCCTAAGCCATGCGCTCATCTCAAAACAACCAACTACACCATTCAGCAATGCAAGATCGAAAACAGAAATATCAGAAATACTCACAGTAGTAATACCAGTCCCAGACACACCAACAACAGATACATCCCAACCAAAACAAAAATAAGAACGGCAGAAACACCTCGTACTACACTGGAGTTATAAGCACTGAGAGCACACGATCACTTTCAAAAGCCCCGACAAAGGAAGGAGGAAGGATGCAGGAGGTGGAGCAGGAAAGAGAAAGGAGGAGCTAACAGTATCACACCCGTATCACGAGAAAAGCGTACTACACCACATAATGGCGTGCGAGAAGAACACGCAAAGGTGGACGAAAGGTCATCAATTGCGGGCCACCTATGCATGACAGGAAGAGGAGCAATCCGTTGCTTCGCAAATTGTTTGCACTCAAAGAAAATATGCTTACGTGTAAAAATAGCTTGGCAGACATCACAAATAGGGGACATAGACCATCCTAGATGGAACTGGTGAGTATGACCAGGACGGAAGCTCAACAGCACCTAGAAATCCGCCCTCAGAAAGGTGTCCAGGACAGAGAACTGGTGACATAACGGCTGCATCTTTAACCGTCCCCGTCCCGTTGTTGCATTACCTTACTCAGCACTCCAAAGACTGAAGAAATGTGACGCAACCACAGGTCGGCTCAAAATCCTAAGTACGCATCAAATCCTGGGTACTCCACAGATAATGAAAATAGTTCTGAAGGTATATTTTCCGTGCGAGGCAGCTGACTACCTGTCTTGACTAGCTTGCAAATCAAGGAGTACATCAACAGTTTTTTTATTGGTATCTTTTTCTTTGATTTTGCTTTTTTTCTTTTTCTTTCTGCTTTCATGCTTTTACATTTTCTTTCGTTTCTTTTTCTTTCGTTCTCTTCAGATTATTTTTTTTCGTCCGGGGACTCTCTCAAAGTTTTCATACAGAAATTTAACACAATTTAACAGGACTAGTAAGGCCTGTTAAATAAACTAGTAAGGTCTGTTTATTTCGCTTTCGAATTTAAGACTAACAATAAAGCATAAAATGCACGTGCAAACTTTCAAATAAAGCGGACAAGTGGTTCAAAAGTTATTATGGGATAAGACAGACAATGTCAGCACATGACCAGTAGGACATTTTTACTACGCGTCAAAAAAAGGCTAAAGCAGGATGAAACAAATTAAATAAAGAGAAAAAAGAAGAAAACAAAAAGAAAAACGATAATTCAGACGAAAAGGGGAAATTTTCAAAAAGAAAAATTACTAAAGCAAAAAGTAAAAAAGAAAGCAAAATAAAAAATACTGTTGCTAAAATCTGTAAAGTTAAATGTAAATTAATTTTGTCGTGCAAGAGTAAACTTTTTAAGTGCACGAATATTAGGCATAGTGAATATTAGGAAGTAGCAAGAAGTAACTGTAAGTTTCTTTTGTAATTACAATTTTGACATTAATCATTTATGGTAATTCAACTGCAGGACTACTGTAATAATGACAAATTGTGAAAACTATAAAACTAACAGCAGAAGATTAATTTACGTACACATGCACTTCGATAAAAACAAAATGAAAGATGAAGGAAGCAAAGAGAAAGACGAAAGCAAAAATAAAAAGGACCAAAACAAAATGACAGAACACTATACCAAAGAAAAACAAAAATAATAGGAAGAAAGTAAAATGAAAGCGAACAAAAGTAAAAAAAAAAAATGCGTAAAACGAAATAAAAATGTTCAACTGAAAATGAAAGAAGACGCAAACGGAAGAGAAAGGAAAAAAATGTCGAAAAAAATGCCGTGAAGACTCAAATTTTGCTGTATTTGTGTAATTTGTGCATCAATGGTCTCCAACAATAAGATGAAAGTCGTAACACATGTGTTTTAGGCATCATGGTGTGTGCCAAGCCTAAAATGTTGATATGTCATGTCATATTTGTCTTTCGTTTCTGGTTAATTTCCCTGAATTATATTGTGAATGGTGAATGGTATCGAGCTAATGATATCAGAAAAGTTATGATCATTGAAGGTGAGTATCTCTCATGCTTAATTTTACTGACTTTCGAATTTAAGACTAACAATAAAGCATAAATACCCACGTGCAAACTTTTACATAAATCGGAGAAGAGGTTCAAAAGTTATTGTGGAATAATACAAACAGACCGACAGATGACATCAGCAAGGACCAGTAAGAGATTTGTACTACGTGTCACAAAAAGGCAAAAGCAGGATGAAAAAAAATTAAATTAAAGAGAAAAAGACGAAAACAAAAAGAAAAACGATAATTCAGATGAAAAAAGTTGAAATTTTCAAAAAGAAAAATTACTAAAGCAAAAAGTAAAAAAACGAAAGCAAAATAAAAGAAAAGAAAAGAAAGAAAAAAAGGACTAAACCAGTGTTAAAAAAGTGTAGTCTATTTTTTATTTTTATTCATTTTTTTTATCATTTTGGTGGTGTCTTTGGTTTTATTTTTGTTGGTTTACATTATCTTCACCAAATGTTAGGTTACATTCGGAAATAAATCACTTAATACACGTCACTTAGGTACCAGTGCGTAACCTAAACCGCACTACAAATAAACTCGTTGGTATCGAATAGAAATTAAGTTTAGTATGCATAAAATAGGTTGTTATGCAGACATCTAAACCTGCCTCACAAAAAAATGAAACAATACTTGTAGTGTCTGGGTCTCCAGAGACTACAAGTATCTGCCAGAGCTACATTTGTAACGTTTGTTTACCTTGTAGTCACACATTATGGGTGACCATGACAACCAAGGGACCTTGTAATTAGATGTTATTTGTTAATCTTTGAGCTCACCCTGTAATCCATTAAATATGCACCTTAACCAGAATGCATACCTACATTATGCCTATATACAGCGCGGAAGCGCCACCAGTGAGTACTGCCAAAATGTTTTCCTAACAAGTATTAGTATTATATTGTTTCACTATCTGTTAGGCATTGAACCCAGTACATTACAATATTGATAAGAATAAACAAATAAATACTTCACCCTTCCATGAATAGGTGTGAAATAAATTAGTTTTACCTTACATTTTTGTTAAAATATTTAAGTATTAAAATATTTTGTTTCCAGAATCCAGTCTTACAGTGCAAAATAGAGCAGATGTTTACATAAACGTTGATAACGACGTCTGGCATAGAGACGTAAATTTGGATTCAAGGTGCAATTTTCAGGTGAGACTTTCCATTATTAATGGAAGTATAGTTTAAAAGTGTTTTCATGTTCTGTAGGCAATTCAAAACCCTTTTGGTTCAGTACTTCACTAGATGGGGATAAAGTACATTTATTAAAACAACAAAAATGTTAACCAACGAAACGTGAAATCTCTACCGTAGTTTAACTTGTTATTTCCTTTTGTGGACACAAAAACACTTCATTTGGTACGTTGGCATATTTAAGTACACACAGACAATGCTGTGGACTGAGAGTGCATATCACTGTGAACCAACACAGCCTTCACATGAATGGTATACAAATAAGTGTATACTTGTAGTAACTGACTGTACGCACAATGTCCATTCATACTATAGAAACTGTGTATTGCAAGTACACAACTCGTGTCGAGGCTAAGTTGAGCCTTGCTTTGCTCAACTTATTGCTTTGTCTATTAATGCACAGAGGTCTCACCCTTTAATATTCACTAGTGCTTCAAGTGTTTTCACTTCCATGGACTTGCTGTCGTGAATTATTGGAAATGAAATCATGATCATTAGCAATGGAAAATCTGCTTGGAAAATCTAAAATCTCTTTCAACAACCATGATATCAAATGAGATCACCCTAGCAACCGCATTCCTTCTTGGAACATAAAAAAAACAGGCTACCAGTAACAGGTGTAATTCCAAAATGTTCCAGTAGACGTGGCAACAAAGCTTTGATGCCAGTAACAAAATTATAATGCAGAAAATACTTCCAAGCAAGCGAAGCATGTTATATTTTATTAATGCCTTATAGTATCTTATATCATCGAATTGTCTGACTATGCAAAATAGTGTCTTTCATGCAGTTTGTCTCTTCGAACAGATATTTAGTTAATTATTACCGCTTTACACAAATGATATAAAACAAGTACATTGCACACATAAACTGGAAGGGCAGGTTAAGGTACGGAGTTCGGAGTTTTGTGTATATGAATTTTTGGTCCTTGGTTATTTATTTGATTACTATGAATGCTGTGAAAGCCTACCCTACCAAAGTTTTGTTATTGCAGGTCGGCCTATTATTAACAATGTAAAACAAGTCTGAAAGTTCTGATTTTCTATTTTTAACTTTTTATATTTTGCCCAAGGGTTGATCTAAAAAAGAGGAAACATCACTACTCAGTTATTTTTGGAGTTGAACACCACCTAGCCTTTCTGTTGTCATATACACCTAAGGGTTTGGGGAATTCTACTAAAGTACGTGCATTGAAACAAATCAGTGTGAGGCTTGCAATATTGTGTTTCAAAAAAATCTGCATTATTAAAAACGTACGATGTTTGTATGTGCATGTACCTTTGTTCCTACGGAATTAAGAAACCTACAATGATAAGAGCAGCACCAAATGAAACGTAATTAAGTTATGTTTTGGATAGCACTATTTTTATTGCTGAAACTTGAATATTTTGAGCCCCAGACAAACGAAAAATTGCAAGATTGACGTCAACTTCGATATGGCAAACTTATCAGAAAGAAATCAACTAAATTACATGAAGCGTGAATTAACATCAATAGAGCCAGCGACGCAAATGATATGCATATTTATATAATAATGTAGTTAATGTGGAATTTAGTCTATTGGAATGCATTAGTTTTTTCCTCCTGCTTGGAATTATATGATTGTACAGTTGCGTAAGCCAGTAATTGGCGTTAATAAGTAATAGTAGAAGTTGCAGAAAGGAGGGCCAATAGGTTCTGAATCTGGAGTGTCCTTGTTAGTATTATTACACGTTTCAACCCTCGTTCTTGGTAGTAACCCCATGCGACCAGCATCAAAGGAGTGAACCTAATTAACTTCCAACGTCCTGCATTTAAAAATTAAGCTGTACTGCTTTTTATCTAGCAAAGAACCATAAAAATATCATCGGTATGTGATTAGTCCAGGCACACTGCAATTTGCATGAAGCATCGTTTAGCAATCTAAGCCTCGTTTAGAAGTGAGCAAGGATTATCGTTACTTCAAGGCAAGACCGAATTGGGTAGTTATATGTACATAAATATCTTATCTCACCTTCAGGCTTAGTGCCAGCTTTTCATGGTCAATCAACTGTCTTATAGCCGGGACACAAAACCCATAGCTTTGCCTTCTTCAGACAACCTTGTGAAAAGTGGTGGAATATGATGAGAGCTTAGCCTGAACATTCCAACGTCTTACGGACATGTATACATTTAAAAGCTCCTGGGAGTAAGCGTAGTAATTTTAAGTTAAAAGGTGGCAATAAATATTAGCAAAAACAATTTGTCTACAATACAATAAAGTATAACAACAAGTTAGTTGTTTACAGCATTAATTATTTTTCACTTGTTTAAATAAGTTTTTGATTGTTTGAATCATTATAAACTTGTAAAAACCAATGTAAATTACTCGGATCATTTTAAACTTTCCCAACTTGTTTAAAACCTTCAATCTTCCTTCTTAATTTGCTCAAAACGTTTAAACGAGTGTAAATCTAGTATACTTCGTTTAAGACTAGTCTCAAATAAAGTAAAACCTACAAACTGAACCCATACATAAACCCATAAACCATTTCAATACATGTGTAAATGGTAAACTAAACTAAACTAAACTAAACTAAACTAAACTAAACTAAACAAAATCATTTTAATATTCCATATTAACTTTCTTTAAATCCTTCTGAACGTGTGTAAACTAAAAACTAGTTTACCCAATACTGCAAGGTTTTGAACCACTTCAAAATGCTTTTGTAAATGCTTTTGAACTGGTCAAAGTCCTCCTAAACTTGTCTCAACCTTTCTCCACTACTTTATACCTTTCTATACCTTCTTTTCGAAATTGTTAAACCCCCTATACTGGCAGAAACTCTTCTTAAAATGTAAAAAGTGGTTTTGACTTAGAATCATTTTAAACTTTAAATTTGACAAGTTTAGAACTTATGGAAAAGCTTTGTT
This sequence comes from Lithobius niger, assembly GCA_023313725.1. Classification (NCBI taxonomy): domain Eukaryota; kingdom Metazoa; phylum Arthropoda; class Chilopoda; order Lithobiomorpha; family Lithobiidae; genus Lithobius; species Lithobius niger. The sequence continues at coordinate 36,835 of JAHWFP010145867.1, forward strand.
CCGTTTAGATAAGTTTGGAACACAATTATCACCATTTTGAACCATATTATATCAAACACGATGAATATTACTTATGTTTGTTCTTATTTTTATGCAGGGGATATACCTGCATAGACATACCTGCATAGTTGGTTAGAAAAGAGCGGCTGTTATTTGATAGAAAGTAATTTCCTGTCTAGGTCGTCATGTAACAAAAAAGCGTAACGTCCATTTGGCGTAGTCCATTTGGCATACAGCATAATTTATTTTTTGTTTTTTGATGGTTATCCAAGCAGAATCAAAACTCCAAACTGGTCTTGGCGCATCTTCTCTTTCTCTGTCTTTGAGATATATAACAACCCTCCAAACACACGTGAATGCTTACTATAATGGCAGCACACAAGAATAGTAGTACACGAGAAGCTTTAACTAATCGTTTTGTTTCATAATCAAATTCAAAAGTTTTCATCATCAATTTGACATTTTTTCTTTATTTTCGACAGTACAAATTTCATGATGGCGAAGAGAACGTAACGTATGATACCAAATTTGATTCTTCTGTATTATGTAATGAAAAGGTTATGACAGAGTTGAAAATACAGCAGGTAATTTGTTGTAATCTAACTTAATTTGTTGATGTGGTGGGTTTATTATGTCAGCACTGATTGTTACACGATCACTATAAACAGCAGTAAACTCATTTGGGTCAGTTCTCTGAAAAAACCAGCCTAATTTACTTACAGAAACCTGATAAGTTGTCTAATTTTCACTCTCTAACAAAAAATTGTCAAAGAGTGTATAACATCAAGGTTTAAAATCTTAACACCACGAAATAAATAGACTGGCTTCTCAACCCTAAGTGCTGCCAGCTTGAGCAGAAATGGATGACGACGATACATAAGGTGATGACCAGTTAAGCTGTGATCCAGCTTGATGAACAGAGTACTTTAAAACGAAGAGTTTTAAAACTTGGTTGATATGTTGAGAGGAGAAAATGTCATTGATTGAACAAGAAATAAATTACTTCGCCAACAGATGTCAAGGTCATTCCATACCTAGCTTCCTTAATATGCATCGCACACCATTGGAATAAATTAGAAACTTGAAGGAAATAAGGATATAAATGGAAGGGTACTACAACGCATTGGTTGTTTGTGCCCAAATCTGAAAATTCTGACCTTATTTAGGTCAACAAAATTAAACACATATAAAAAGCTACAGGCACATACCCAACCATTAGGAAAACGTAGCAAGGTGAGAGTTCAGGGTGACAGCATAACCAAGCAGAAGAGTATCAAGAGTCACAGAAATAAACACACAGGATGTAGCTGGAGAACCACAGGACTGCAATGTAAAAGATGAGATTAAATATCTACAGAAAAGAAAATATTTCAGGCAAAATGAGGTCTGACTGAACTTTATTCAATTAGACACCACCTTAAATTCAGAAGTGCAGAATGCAATGAAAAAAAAAGCATGATGTAGAGCTTATCAACTTTCAAGAACTTGCTTTCCTTCAAAATCCGTCTTGATTATCTCCCAGGATTTCTGCCAGCATTCCACGTATTACGCAGGATACACAGGATGCATCCTATACTTGCATTCTACCAAGACGTGTGCAACTGCAAACGGAACAGGGCAAGAGATGCATACTGGCACATATCCACCATGCAGAAACTTGCAGATCTTTTACTTATGGTAATGGGTGGTAACTGTTGCACGAATGGAAGCGAATGCCAAAGTCATACACCACATGGACTGTGGTGTGAAGAGTTCAGATCTAGGTCATTTATTGCTACTCATGTCAGAACACTAAGTTTAGCTGGTGTTTGGCTAGTTAACAGACAAAGCCTGGGAAACAGCGTAACGTTACGTTTTCGCCTCGTCCTAAAATTGGCACTAGAGTATGCTACTGATTTGACTGAATCATGGGATTACTTGGGTCAGTGATGTTAATAATCTGCATCGCACTCTTGGCAGCTGTAAAGATAACAAAATTCTCCTGTAGACGTCTTGCAGAAAATCTGACGGCTCAACCTGCTGCATACAGTTCTACGGCAAGCACAGAAAAAATGGCTGGGAGCCTGAATGTGCACATCCTCTGGCCACAAACATAAGCACAGCCGACTGCAGAATCAGTCTTGAACCCATCAGTGGAGATATACGTACGCCCTCCGAAGCTGGCCAAATGGCTGAGATACTCCTGCAATATATTTCAGTAGGAGAGTAAGCCTTTCAGAAGCCTAAAAGAGTGCATTTTACTCAAGATATTACACCAACTATGAGGAATTAGCCATAAAACCATACTCAGTCATTTGCGTCTAAACAGAACATGCAGGATTTGCAATACGACTGTTGAAAATTTGCGAATCCCTGTTTGACTGGGACTTTTGGCTGATTTGTACACTCTGGTCACACCCCAACTTTCGAGTAAGATTCTTTAGTATGCGTTGTTGATTGCGTATTGCAAAGTTAGTTTCATATTGCATAGAGAGTTCTTTATGCCTGAATAAGAAGAGTGATACCCAGTTTTTTCCCCTGTTTCTATGTAAGCTCTTGTAATATCGGCTGAGATAGTTAGCCTAGCTATACGAAGAGATGAACCCACGCAAAGTAACATAAGGTAATCAGCAGCAATGCGCATGAGCACTGTTTACTATTTATAGACATTAGGTATCATGTGACAATGTCACAGCATACAGCATACATTACGGGTTGACTGAGCCATGCAAACATAAGAGGCGTTATCATGCTTTACATTTCTATGGTGTCCCAACGGTTAGCAAACCTGGAACACCACCGTTTTCCCCCTTATCGAACAAGTATAATAACAATAAATAATTTGATCAATTATTAATTAGCCTACCTGTTAATTGTATTTCTAATAAGCTCTATAAATTTAACCCCAACATATAATTTAAACAACTATAGTTCAAATACTCACTAGGCTTCGTACACCGCCATTGCACTTGGATGTATTCCAGAAACTCATAAAACTAATTTTAGTAATAACGAACAAGCACAACAAACCCGTCCCCTCACACAAATGAGGCATGCCAAACACCAAAACAACAAAAAAAGGGGAAAAAAACCTGTTCAAAACCCAAATAACCGCGCATGAGTTCATAAATCTAATTTTACTGGTGGTTTCGTGGGCTGCTGACTTCGGCACACAAGCACCAAAGTGTTTATTGGGCGAAACCGAAACTGGGGGGGGGGATTGAGGCTTAATGGCGCGTCGACAACGTGGTCATTAGCGCCAACCTCAGTCACAGTGCAGAGGTCCGGTTTGCCAATGCACCACACATTACAGAGATGTTATTCAAACCCCTAATCTAAATCTTG
>JAHWFP010145869.1:0-15055 GCA_023313725.1 Lithobius niger
TAGGGAAGTCGATTTTGGTAATCTTGTGAAATATTAGCTATTTACACCCACATTAGCAAATAAATAATTTGCACAAGCATGAAAAGAATGGTCAATGTAAGTTTTGGATTTAATTTAGATCTTGTTTCTGATCTAGTTTCGAGAAAGGGTGGAATCTGTACAAAGTCAAATTTTAGTGTAAAGGCCAGCTATCGATGAAGAGGACCAACACTCAAGGGCTCAAAATTATAATTAAAATTTGAAATACCAAAAGGCACAACATGTATGTACAGTAAGCGACAACGAGTTTGTCCATTCAACAATGGTGATCTTAACAATGAATTCTACAACAATTCTGAGGCCCATGCTTTCAGCGAGCAGCAGCAATGTTGTAAAGAATATTAGAATAAACTAAATAGCATGTAAACAGGTCTTCTTACATTTTTTATTTTTACGAAAACAAAAAATTGTCGTAGCATCCCGGTAACGCAGTGAAGAACACTATGCAGCAATCTAAAGGACTAAAAAAAGTCAAGTGATATCATTGGCCGGGAATGGAACACGGTGACACGTGGATTTACTTTTTTAAAATTTTAGTGTAGACGGCCACATTTCACTGTAGTCCCTCTATGCTACGAAGGTTGTTTGGTTAGCTTTTTACTGTAGTTTTATTTATGTTCTTAGTACCTAATTTGTATGACAACTTATCGGACTGAGCAGGAGACGTCTTGTTTCAAAGTCTTGTTTCTTGCTGAGTGATCTGACGGAACTTAAGTTGTCAACAATAAAGAGTAACTATTGTGTTATAAATACATGAATTTGATTGGATGAATTCAGTCTGTCGACAGCAATAATGTGAGCAAGATGAATATTTTTTTATGTTGATTTTGATTTATTTGTCTGATTTCAAATTACGTAACCCATAGCATATTATTTTCGTAACAACTAAAAAGCTTCAAAGTAAACCAAGCCTTGGCATTGTTTTTAATAATCCCTGGTAAACTTCATAAAAGCTACTGCAGAGCGAGACTGACGACACTACCTTACTCCTCTATCCACGATCTGTGAGCTTCATTGTTAGTAGTGTTTATTGTTGTGTGGATAAACTCGTTGTTGCCTACTATACAGTCCCGTCCAAAAGTAAATGAACAGGGCATTGTTGATACAAAGGGTTTCAAAGGGTCCAACGAGCATTAACCACTCCTGGTCATCTTCCCGAAGCCCTAAGGCTCTATGTCTGCAACAGCCAGATTCCGAGGCGGTCACCCACCCAAATGTAAATGCGGGCTGTAACAATGCAAAAGTAAAGCTAATAGATATGCGTGTAGACCATTGTTGAAACTTTCCATTATTCGAGAACGGTGTATGGAGCTCCAAGACGGTCAAAATGTTGCTTAAGAAAAAATCACAATAACTGACTGAAGAAGTGATTTATGGCTAACAAATTGCCTTTTGGAATTCTTTAGAATTTATGTTTCAGGGCTATTATCTCTTGTTGCAGTATTTAATGTTAAATTTTTTCCTATTAGTTGACTGGAATTAAAAGAGCAGATAACCTTCTCACTCATTTCGTGTAACCCTCTGCAAAAGCTATTGCAGCATTTGCATAGGTTTGAGGGATTAGCTAAACCAGCACATTTTGCAATGCATTTGCAACATTTTCATACGTTTAAGCTAATATTGCAAAATTGAGTTACACCGGGATGCCAATACAGAAACAAGCATCTTTAAATAAAAACCGGTTGAAATTTTTTGGATATGAAATATAGTGCCCGGGTTAAAAAGTGAGTCCTATTTTTGAACGTGAAAATATTCCCACTTTCTTTCAGTGTAGTGTAGTCATGATAGCGCATGTATGAAACCTACTACTTTTAGTGGGGATCACTACTACACCAAAGGAAAGTTAGACATTTTTCAAATTTTTTTTATTTTTTAAATGGGACCACTTTTTCCGACCAAGGATTGGATACTGATTCTAGAAAATGTAGTGCCGATTTTTTTTTTTTAACTTATAAAATAGTTTCAGAAAACACGTTTTTTATGGGCCATTCTGTATTGTGTGACAATTAATTCGCAGGTTATCAAAACATAAATATTTTTACCAGGCATCAAGGCCGGAGCTGCCTTGGGGTGGGGTGGGACAATTTTCCCCCAGGAACCAAGCTGGGGGAATCTTGTAGTATAACCAAGACGGGCAAGGTAGAAGTTTTCAGGAGTTGCTCCCACGCTTCAATTCAGAACTATTGTAATCAGGTAACCCCTTCTGTCAGAGCAAACGACACTAGAAGCCGTCAAGTGCCGTTGCCGACATGATCGCTCCATGTGTATGATCTAGTTAGCTAGGCTATGCAAGTATTGACCAGTGCCATAGGTGAACGGAATTTGGAAAATTATATGGGAGTAAAAATTATCTGTTATACAGGCCTAGGAGTAAAAAACTACTCAGTAAATTCGATAGGGACAAAATCCTACTCTGTAACTTCGAGGAGGTTGAAATACCACTGGGAATATAGAATGGAGGCAAAAACTTTCATGGTAATTTTGATTGGGGCAAAAAATTACCCATAAATTAGACGGGTGGCAAAAAATTGATTTATAAATTCGCTAGGCCGAAATACTACCCAGTAAATTGGATAGGGGAGAAAATTCCTGGGACAAGATGCGGGCGAAAAATTTGCTTTGTGCCCTCCCAGAAAAACTACCAAGCTCTGGTCTTGCCTGGAATTTCTCAGCAGTATTAACAGTTTAATTTTATAGTAACGATGGGAGTTTATAGCTCTTCACGTGAGTCAACAACTTGTTACTGCCTGGGTACTAAACGTTTGAATTTTCGTACTGTAAACGGTGGGACTTTTCTGTACCCCTTTCATGTTACTTCTTTAAAATTTGCTTGCTTCTTTAGTACTACCCTTGTCATGATTTGTGACGTCACCGGGACTCGTCGGGGCATGCCACTCGTGCACAGTGGGAACACTTAACTTCTAATAAGATTTCGATGGAAATATTTTTATTTTGTACTCATGCTTAACTTTATTATATACATTTGTGTAATTATTAATTGTAAATATTAATTTCTTTTTTATTTTTTTATGTGAAACTCTTCAATGTAAATACAGCGTCTTGGCTGGCGTACATAAAAACCGCCGGCGGCATCAACAGCAAAATATATCTCAACACACTGAACTGCACGCACTCACTCACTCACTCGCGTGGACCCGTCAATGGCAGACGGAAGGTTGCCGTGACGTCAAACTTCAACTGGATGCGTTTCATTTTTACAACCAGGCTTGTTGCAACGCTGGTGTGGAATTTTACCAAGTACAACTCCAAGCGAACTGTCTGTCGTACATGGACTCGAACTGCAAAATTGTTTGTAGATTTGTGAATCATCGTTGTGAACCTGTACTTCAAAAACCTCCTACGAATTCATGCAAGTGATATGTACAAATTTGAGTTGTGTAATTTATTATTATGAGAAATTCCGTCGTAAGCCTAAGTGAACTATGTATAAGTATTGAACGCACCTCTTCAATAGTAATGTGTAAAATCCCAAGGAGTTTCATATTTTTAAAATAAATGTGTGTGAAATTTTACGCTAGTGAGTTGGTATCTTTCCCTTCGATAGTCATTAGTTACAATAGTTTTTATCTTGCTATCCTACTGCAACCACCTACCCTCTCCCCATTGATTACAGGCGACACTCCCAATCCTTTACTTCCCGTCCGATAATTAAAAATTTCAAATTGTTTCGGGGAAACCTGATAACAAAATGGGGGCACTGTCCGGGCAATGATAACAAAATGGGAACTCTGTCCGGGCAAGAATAACAAAATGGAAGCACTCCGGCGAAAATAACAAAATGAGAACTCTGAGCAAGATATTTTGTAACTCGATACCTCTCACTAGCTTGTATTTTTTTTTATGAAAACTCCGTTTTGTGTAAAATTTGGAATTCGACGTTCACATGTGATTTACAATTTTTAATTTGAACCCTAAATTAGTTTCTGCTCTGTTGTGTAGAAACGTTAGTGTTGTAAGTTTGGTAGTAAGTGTAAAGATTCTTAGTTTTAATTTTAGTAATTTTAGTTTTGGTTTTACGTAAAAAAATTTTTTATACCAATGACGTATTTTGTGCGTAATTTTAGTTTTAAAACGTTACTAGACTTTTATAGAGCAGTTTTCTGAGAGGAATATTTGTGAATTGGTTAGATCTAATATTGGAGAAAGTTTTCGTCAAGAAAAATTTGGAAATTTTCCATTCCCCCCTATTTTTTCAAAGGAAACTGTGATACTTTTAAGAATTTTTTTTCTCACTCAAGTGTAATTTTAGTGTGAAAACTGGATTTATATGTATTTTTGTTTATGAGGAGTAGAGTGAATTTAGAATTAGCAATTGTTGTATTACTCTCGACACGAAGTCAACTCTTCCATTTTGAAAATAATCTTGCGCAATGGCTCCAATGAGCGCCGTAAATCGTCTAGTCAGGTAAACCTCGTTGGATAAATTATTAGCTACAAATTTCTTTCGGCTTTCTTCAATAGTTGCTTTTCTAGTTTTATATAATTGTATGTATTTTATCCTCACAGTGCCGGTATTTTAAGAATTGTATTTTAATCCAGTTTTTTTTTCTTCCTCAACATGAGTACTTCAAGCGACCCTCCCTTTTTGGCACCAAATGGAGTTGGCGATATCTCAATGTCAACCACACGAGTCAGCATGTCACGTGCCAGATTTAATTACTTCACTGAACTTCAGCAAAGAAACACCTTGAGGAATCCATCATCATCTTATCCGAAAGTAAGTGTTCCTTCTTTCAATGGACTAAGTAGTGGTGTTTCGCCGACGGAATTTTTATTCAAATTAAAATCTTTAATGTTGGGAAGGGAATTCGAGAAAGCGAATTTATCTCTCATTGGGTTCCTAATTACGTAGAAGGGGAAGCGTTGGATTGGATACAATTTACGTGTACTGCCATAACATGGGAAGAATTTGAAAACCAATTTTGTGACCGTTTTATGTGTTTGTCAGCACAAGATGAATTGAAGGATAGAATTTATAATCGAAAAATGAAATATAATGAAAGTCCAAGTAACTTTATACATGATTTGATAATTTGGAATTCACAGCTTTCACAAAGAATTTCTGAAACCGAATTAGTGTGAATTGCAAAATGTAACAAGATACCAAAGTTAACTGCAAAGTATGCTGCAAAACTTATTTTTCAATTCATCAGTTGAAAGCCGACGCTGAATTGACTTCACGTCACATGGATTGAGCAAAAAGAGATGATCAACAATTTAGGTCACAACATATTTCGAATGCTAATGGTGAGCAGGGTTTGGAAAATTCAACCGAAAATGTAACTAAATCAAAGTTAGAAAACATTGAGTGCTGGAGATGTCACTAAAAGGGACATTATGCTAATAAATGTAAGAAAATGAATATAAGCCAATATGTTAGAAGCAGCACTTCTGGAAATAATATAAATCCGGGAAACTAGTTCATTTCAACTTAGGGGAGTGTCAGTTGGAAGGTAATTTTTCTCCCGATATTTTTGTTAATTTTACCAAGATTTTAAAACCTGGCTCAACACCGTTTGTCGAATTGGTTTTATGTAATAAATCTGTTGTGGGTCATTGGGACAGTGGTTCGCCATTTTCACTTGTACGCACTAATTGTTGGGACGAAATTAAAGGTGAAAATTTATTATCACCAACTACTTTAAATCTGATTGCCGTTGAACAGTCTCCTTTAAAGCTTAAAGTCTGGTTCTTAGCTGAATTGTGTATTAAGGGTAAAAAGTTACAACACCCATGTATTGTATGTGACAATATTCCGCATGAGATAATTTTAGGTACTGATTTATTTTCAATTTTGGGAATTAAACTGGATTTCCGGGATAATTCTTGGTCTTGGACCGAAAGTTGTAAATTTTAAAAGTTTAGCTTTATGTCTTTTGAGCCAGCCATAAATCTGTAAATGTTGCGCAGGAAAACTATCCTTGGGATAAAATTGTTGCAGAAGCTGATTTAACACCTGATGAAAAACGTGATATTCATGAATTATTTTTAAAATATAAAAATGTTTTTCGTGAAGCTTTGGGATACTGTACGCGTGTAAACATGCATATTGAGTTGTCAAAACCATTTAGACATTGTGCTAAGCCATATCCTCTTAACCCCAAGCATAAAGCGGAAATGGATAAGATCATTAATGATATGTTGGCTAAAGGTTTAATTGAAAGGGCTGAAGTTTCAAATTGTTCAGCTGCGTTTTTAAAACAAAAATCCGATGGTACTTTTCGTTTAATTCATGATTACCGATTTTTGAACGAAGCTACTGAAACCGATATTTAGCCGTTACCATTGATAAATGACATAATTGCAACTGTAGGGAAGTCTAAGTATATTACCACTTTTGATTTAAAGAGTGCTTATAATCAAATTTCTCTCGATGTCGACTCTCAAAAACTTGCCACTTTTTGTATCCCCGGAGCGCAATTTATTCCCAAGACTATGCATTTTGGTCTACGGAATGCCGGAAGATTTTTCCAGAGATTAATACACTTAATCTTATCGGATCCCCCCACCCCCATCCATGGTTGTGGGGCTACCAGGATGACTTAGGGTGTGGAACCGACATGTGGAAGACACATCTCGAGAAGATTGAATTCATCTTATCAAGATTGGATCGTGCAAACTTGACAATCAATGTGAATAAGGTTCAACTACGTAAGCCAGTTACGAAGTTATTGGGGTATTTAATTTCTGAAGAGGGAGTGAAACCCGATCCCGGGAAAACCGAAGCCATTTCCAAAGCGGAAGCGCCATCCACTAAAAAGAAGTTACGTCAGTTTTTGGGACTCGCATCGTATTTCTGACGCTACATTTGTTCTTTTGCCGCAGAAACAAAATGCTTATATGAACTCCTGAAAGACAAGACACCATGGAGATGGGATGAAGATTGTAATAAGGCTTTCCAGAAAATTAAGGATTGTTTAACATCACCACCGATTTTGCAACAACCCGATTTCAACAAACCATTTTTTTTGCATTGCGACGCAAGCAAAATCACCATAGGCAGTTGTTTGCAGTATGACGGAAAGAAGCCAAGGATTATTCAATATGCAAGCCGTGCACTGAGAAATCAAGAAAAATCTTACTAAATTCCGGAAGTTGAATGTTTATCCATAATTTGGTCAAGTGAACATTTTCATTATTATCTGGAAAGAAGTGAATTCACCGTACTTTCCGATCATCAGAGTTTGGAGTGGCTTAAAAACTCTAAAGACGTCACAGGGAGATTAACGAGATGGTTATTGAGGTTACAACGCTTCAAGTTTAAAATCTTGTATGTACCAGGGAAGAGTAACAACGTTGCCGATTACCTGTCAAGAAATCCAATTCCGATTACTTTTGTGGTGAAAAAGCCTCCAAGTCCGAAAATTCGAAAATTTTAACATCTCAGTTAGAAGATCAAGAGCTGATCATCGTTCGAGAATTTATGGAGCATGGTACAATGTTCCCTGATTCAAAACTTGGAAGGAGAGCAAGAAGAATAGGTTTGAACACCGTTATGAGGGATGGTCTCCTGGGGAAAACTTTTTCGGACAAACTGGGTAATGAAAGATTTGTGATCCTAATTCCAAGAGAAGATCGTGCGAGATTGATTGCTTCGTGCCACGAGATATAATCGCTGGTCATGTGGGGGTCGCAAGAACTATTGAAATGCTTCAACGCAATTTTACGTGGTGGGGCATGTCTAAGCAAGTGGCATCTTACGTCAAACGTTATGACACCTGTCAACGCCATAGGAGAGAAGTTGGACCACAGAAAGGCTTGAGGAGGATGGCTAGTGATCTGATGACTCCAGGCTCATGTTTATCAGTGGACATTGCCGGACGATACGTAAGAAGTACGAAGGGTAACAAATTTTTGCTGATTGTCGTCGACAACGTTTCAATGTGGCCAGAATTATTCCCGATTCCGAACAGCAAAGCTCCAACTATTGCCAATAAACTTGTTTATGATGTTTTTGCGAGATTTGGAACTCCTTCCACGATCATCAGCGACTGTGCGAAGAACTTCAGTGGTGCAATCATGACGGAAATGTGCAAAATTTTGAACATTAAACATAAGTTTCTCTCTTTTTACTCGCCTCAATCAAACCGTGCGGAACGTTTGATAGGAACTGTTAAAAACATGGTGAAGGGAAGATTGACCGGAAGTCAGAAGAAATGGGACGCCAACATTCCATTAATAGCCATGTCTATTCATGCTTCTGTATCGAAAGCTACAGGTTTTTCACCCAGATTTTTGACTTTTGGAAGAGAGATTGCGTTACCAAGTGACGTGAACTTTAATGATATCTTACCATCGAAATGGAATCCATCTGAGTGGGCCGTGATGCTATCCAAAAACATCAAGGATGCTATCAAGGTGGCTCAAGATAATCAACGTGAGCAATATGAGGATACGAAAGCTAGAGTTGATGTCGAGAGGAAGGATTTTGAGTTTAAGATTGGAGCCCTTGTACTTAAAAAGACGCATTATTTAATATATAAAGAGAAGGATTTTTCAGCTAAATTAGCTTCGTCTTGGGACGGACCTTATGAAGTCACGGAAGTACTTAACCCGTTAACTTATAGGTTAAGAAGTGTTGGTAATAACAAAGACTTAAAAAGTGCTTTCCATATATCTCAATTGAAGGCATATATTACTTAGGTATGTTGTGTGAAGTTTGTTGTTATTGAAACATGTAAATTTGAATTGTGTATTTTTTGTTGATAATCCATCGCGACTTATAATATTTTTTAAATCCTGAAAGTAATTATTTTTCTTAAACTTTTTAATTAAGTTTCTGATTTTGGGAAACAAGTTTTAATTTTAGAACTTTGTAAAATCAGTTTTATCAACCTCGTTGGTTTAGCATACCCAGCTTCTCTTATGAAAAGTTTTGAACTTAGAAGTTTTGTGAGAAGTTTATTTATGAAGTATACGGACGCTCCTTATGGAAAAATAATTAAGCATCTTGAATTCGTTTCCACAGCATGTTTAAACTTTTTATGTCATTTTGGCAATTTGTTTCGGTCTTTGCTGGAACTAAGTGGTTTAATTTTTAGAATTTTTCCGGTTTTGTCATTTGTCATAGCGGTTCCTTTCTTTTCCCGAACTTACCTCACTTCCGGTGTGCGGGAGCACACCTTGTTTGGGAGGGGGGGATTTTGTCATGATTTGTGACGTCACCGGGACTCGTCGGGGCATGCCACTCGTGCACAGTGGGAACACTTAACTTCTAATAAGATTTCGATGGAAATATTTTTATTTTGTACTTATGCTTAATTTTATTATATACATTTGTGTAATTATTAATTATAAATATTAATTCCTGTTTTATTTTTTTATGTGAAACTCTTCAATGTAAATATGGCGTCTTGGCTGGCGTATATAAAAACCGCCGGCGGCATCAAAAACAAAATGTATCTCAACGCACTGAACTGGACGCGCTCACTCACTAGCGTGGGCCCGTCAAGGGCAGACGGAAGGTTGCCGTGACGTCAAACTTGAACTGCATGCGTTTCATTTTTACAACCAGGCTTGTTGCAACGCTGGTGTGGAATTTTACCAAGTACAACTCCAAGCGAACTGTCTGTCGTACATGGACTCGAACTGCAAAATTGTTTGTCGATTTGTGAATCATCATTGTAAACCTGTACTTCAAAAACCTCCTACGAATTCAGGCAAGTGATATGTACAAATATGAGTTGTGTAATTTATTATTATGAGAAATTCTGTCGTAAGCCTAAGTGAACTTTGTATAAGTATTGAACGCACCTCTTCAATAGTATTGTGTAAAATCCCAAGCGAGTTTCATGTTTTTAAAATAAATGTGTGTGAAATCTTACGCTAGTGAGTTGGTATCTTTCCCTTCGATTGTCATTAGTTACAATAGTTTTTATCTTGCTATCCTACTGCAACCACCTACCCTCTCCCGTTTGATTACAGGCGACACTCCCAATCCTTTACTTCCCGTCCGATAATTAAAAATTTCAAATTGTTTCGGGGAAACCTGATAACACCCTTGCCAAAGTAGTTAGGATAATGCTCTGGCGTTTCCTAAATGGCATGGCGTTCCCTTTCTAAGTTCGCCATTCGTCGGCGAAAGCTGGCCATTCAGTATGCTGTGCGTTTACGTGCTGTGGAATCCAGTCCTGCTTGGTCCATGGTGTTTGGGCCAGACTTGCGAGTCGGTAGATGCAGGGTGGGTAAGGGTGATTTCCGCGATAGGCTCCAGCAGTCCTGTCAGGAGATAGCCTTTGAAATGCCCAGCGTCTTGAGGCTTGGGGGGATGCCAGTAGCCCCTTGGCTTGTCCCAAGTGGCATTTTCATTTTCGCTCTGGCGTCCCTCCCGAAGGGTTCTACTCTACCTGCACGGTACTTACAGGAGTTCCGGCGGCTGTGTTCTCAGTACGCCGGTTATCAGCGACTGTTTACTGATGGGTCGAAGTCAGACGCTGGCGTGGCTTGTGCTTGTGTTTGTAAGGGAGTGACGGTTGCCCATCGCCTTCCATCAGGCTATTCTGTGTTTTCTGCAGAGCTTTTGGCTCTCGGTTTGGCGGTGGAATGGATCCTTGGCCTTCAGGGCACGCATTTCATTATCTTTAGCGATTCCATGAGTGCCCTGGAGTCCTTGGCGAATTACAATCCTCGGAACCCCTTGACACAACGTGTCCAAGCTTTGCTTTCCCGCTTGCCTGGCCAGCGGAAAACCGTGCTTTTCTGCTGGATCCCGGGCCATGTTGGGATAGGTGGAAATGAGCAAGCGGATTCTGCAGCAAAAGGGGCCCTTTCTGGCCCTCTCGGTAGGGATCTCAGGCTTGTTCCCTCAGATGCCTTTCCAACTCTGCGTCTGAGGTTACACGCTTTTTGGCAAACCTTGTGGGACAGGCAGGACGGTAATAAGTTACGGGCCATTAAAAGCACTGTCGAGGAGTGGCACTCGGCGTGTCGCCGCAGTCGCCGTGAGGAGGTTGTGTTGGCCCGTTTGCGAATTGGGCACACCCGACTTACTCACTGTTTCCTTTTGCGGGGGGTTGACCCTCCTGAATGTTCTTGGTGTCGTCGGCCACTTACGGTCCGGCACTTACTTGTTGATTGTCGCCATCTTGATGGTGTTCGTCGTCGGTTCCATCTTCCGCATGACATTGCGCGTCAGTTGGGCGATAAGTCTGTCCTCCTGTCCGGTGTTTTTCAATTTTTGCAGGAGGTACAGATGTATGACAAGGTTTAGATTAGGGGTTTGAATAACATCTCTGTAATGTGTGGTGCAGTGGCAACCCGGACCACTGCACTGTGACTGAGGTTGGCGCTAATGACCAAGTTGTCGACGCGCCATTAAGCCTCAATTCCCCCCCCCCCTTTCTAAGTTATTTCCTTTCCTGTGGTACGAAGCAGATCAATATGCTAGGTTTTCTCCAGCTAAATTATCCCTCTTGCCTGTTCATCATCATCTTCATCTGGAGGTGATGAAGGGTTAAGCAGGTATCATAGGTGATGGAGGGTGGCCTGTACCCTGAGTCAGAAGGGACAACCGATAGCATCAAAGCAGATCAAGTAAAATCACCTTGTGTTGACTAGAGTGTCTGTCTGTTTGTTTGTCTCTGTCCGTGGTAACTACTGAACGAATTATGAAATTCATAAGAGTTTTCCATACGCATTCTCTGCCTATTTGTGGGTATAAAATAGCAAGGATTTTTCTTTGTTATTAGTAAATGCAAGAAATTTTATTTTTTATGCTGCATCCAGTGTTCATTTTTTGATTAAGTATTACATTCCTGCGCCTTAAAATCTTAGAAGGAATACTATATTTATGTATAATAGACCGGAAAGCCAAATAGAAGCGATTAGTAACAAATACCACACAGATGAAACCTATTCCCGTTGTCTTTTGGACCTAAAGGTCATACTGTCTGAGTGAGAATTTAACTCAGGAACTATGACTCCAATGGCCGAAACCATACCATCAGCCACAGTAAACTGCAACTAAAACATATGACACATAAAACGGCACTGAAAGTTGAAAGCTACTAATGGTAGAAAAATTCTAACATTACGCAACACTTATGAGTCATGGTGGATTTTTTAATTGATACAGACAAATTTTGTTGCAGTCCTTACAGGCTATTTTTTTGCAATATTCAGGGATAATAGGGTAAGGAGATGCAACACAAAGAGACACATCCCTGTTATGAAGTGGTTGTTACCGTCAAATATCCCTTTGAGCTAATAAGGCCACGAAACAAAATTCTTTGGTTTACGGGTGTGGTTGCAAATTTGAGCAGCTCCCTCACCTCAGTGAGAAAATTTGAATCGAATCAAGTATTAATTTCAAACTGACAAATACGCAGATAGAGAGAGAAAAAGGCAACTATGTCGTTTGTTAATGTAAGTTTGTTTTATGGATAAAAACTATTATTTTAAAATAAGTGTTCGATAAACCGAGGGTGGGAAGGCAGAGGCACCATGATGCAGAGGGCACCGAACACAGGATGCCTCCAAACATATCTAACAACATAATAAAAACGACAGATAGGTCGAAACTATAAAAAAAGTTGGATACCTAAAAAAAAAAGAAACCCCGAGATGCGAATATGCACGTAAATTCCAGTTTCAATGGCAGTCGCATAGAGTTCAGCCTAGTTGCTGGAAACGGAATCATGTAACATTCACTATCAGTCTGTTCACTATCAGCCTGCCATGGTAGTCTGAGAGACTCTCTGGCTTCGTCAGCGGCAATCTCTTCTATGGTGGACCACTTGCGACTTCGGCTCCCTGTGGTGCAATGGAAGTTTTCGAATCGAATCCCCGGGTTTGTCCCATTCCTTTACTAGATTTTTTCTACTTTAATAAATGAAAAGTCTAGTAATGTTCACACCTAGTTGTACCGAACACCGGAGGCACCGAATCAAACACTCACTATTTACGTTAGATGACTTAAGGTTCAAGAAATAAATTTAAAAAAATAAAATAAACAAACATTACAAAAAGAAAATACATGTAGCCTGTGTAATAATATGATGGGTTGTGAACAGTAAAGATGCAAAGATTTCTGCCTTTTATTGATCTATATTTTAATTAAATTTGCATAACTTATTAGCTACAGTTATTGAATTGCCACTTCTGAATTTGAAAGTCCCTATTCATTAACGTCTCGTTAGTTTGTAGCTCAATCTAACAAATCGTTCCCAATAATATCATCTTTGAATTATGTAACAATCGTTTATCCATACTAGCTTAACAGCGGAGCAACAAAACAACAAAGAGTACGCTCATTTCGCACGAAGCAGCATTTCGCTACAATACAGTCATTGTTTAAACAACAATACAATGATCATTTACTTTTGGCCGGGACTGTAAATGAAGGCTAGCTACAGGAAAAACATTGAAAGTTGTTCCGATAAAAATTGTGAGCTGTTGGTTGAGTTACCATCACGAACGAGAAGTCCAAGGCAGCAACAATGGATCGGAAATAAGGGTTTCGAAAAGGGGTGTTTCAGGCAGATGAGGAGCTTTTGCTCATCTTTAAAAATACTTAATAATCTTTAAAAATCTTTAAAAAAAACTTTAAAAATATATGATGATCATGACGATTTTCTAAATTTCAAGATAATATTTAATGGCTAATATAAGATAGTGAATTAGTTATATTTGTTATAATCTTATATTTTTATTCATTCAAACTTCCATTCATAAATAGGTATGATTCGGTATGTTTAGTGCTCATGCATCATTTTATACAAAATGACGATCGTTATTCATGTTCTGTAATAGGAATAATGCAGAAATTCTTTTCATACATATAAAAGACATTGGTTGAGTATAAACTGTGTTAGAGATTCTTGTCCTCAAGTTCAGTCTTACCAGATTTTTGATTAAGTGATTAACAGTATACTGTTGATTAAGTGTTTTTGTGATATTATTTTTAATTTTGCACCCATTCTGGTTGCTGTGTTACCATAAAGTAACACGTGTATAAATATCGTAAAATAGTATACCGACCTGCTGTATTTTCAACCCAACAGCCAAAAATATTCCAAGAGGATTTACAAGGTAAGTTTTTATATCAATAGGTTCACCAACACCACTGAAGTACACCTAAAATAGAAAAATGTATGTATATTTCAATTTTAGTTTATATTTTATGTTTCGTGACCATGTATTTATGTTCCTGTCTATGCATTAGTGTAAATAATAAGAAGTAACAATGCATAATAAATAAATACAGATCGATACCTAGTTCCACAGCTATTTTAACTTAGACTGCCTGAGCAGAGAAATAACCCTACGACCATTGAAAAAAAAAGCTGAGACCCTACCACTCATCCATACAAGCTCTGTTTGTGGCTCTTCTTATCACAACTTCACTCTATCGACAGTAATTACTTGTTTTCAAGCACTATTGTGTCCCCCTAGATAAGCTGGAGAAGTTGCAGCAATAAAGTTAATTAGATATAGCATCCTGCCTTTTCCAAGCATACGTGGGGTCCTAGCATTTGATGCAGCTACCAATATCTCTGATAATTCTTTGCCTTCGAAGCAGCATAAAGGCAAATCATTATCAGAAGAATTAGTAGCCACAACTACCGTTAGGGCCCCAATGGAAATCGGTGTGATTCATCAATTTATTAAATTAACAATTATCAATTTCCATTGATACGTGGTAAATTTTGCCTATGACCAGTTCCTTTTTAAAATTATTCATGTTAATTCAGCCTGGCTGAGCAATGGGATAATGCTTTGAATTTGAGGGTCGTAAGTACAATTTCCAACTCTTCCGGTGTGACATGTAGGTCTGTGAGGAATGAATCCATTGCTTCTTGCCTCTTCCAAGCCTACGCTGGGCCCTAACGGTACTTGTGGCTACTAATACTTCTGATAATGATATGCCTTTATGCTGCTTCGAAGGCAAAGCATTATCAGAGATATTGGTAGCCGCATCAAACGCTAGGGCACCACGTAGGCTTGGAAATGGCAGGATGCTCTATCTAGTTAAATTTATAACCTATACTTAAACCTA
>JAHWFP010145895.1:0-48032 GCA_023313725.1 Lithobius niger
CCCCCCCCACGCGTATTCGCGTCCTCTCTTCCCTCCTCCTGCGACCCCTCATTGTGTGGTCTGAATTCTCCCCATCCCTCTCCCACACCCTTCGAATCCCTAGTGTTTTGTTTTGTTAGGGAAGCAAATAGCGTTTTCAATGGAGGACGCCACTCTTATTGTCAGTGTGGCTGAATTTCCGGTTTTTCCGTTTTGATACCAAGCGTGATATTAACCCGACGGTGATTGTTATTCAACCAACTTTCAGCTCGGCTGTAATATTCAGTATTATTGAAGCAATATTTCGTTCGTTACTGATTGTCACGGGGCACATCCGCTCGCATTGTCAGCCGCGTGCCCCCTTCCATTTGAGCCGTGTTTATTGGCTGTTTCCTCATTGTTTAGTTTATTTCAGCATTTTCATTGGTTATCATGAACTCTGATGAGGACCGATCTCTGATATGGTCTGATCTCAAAAGATGCATCCTCACAAGTAAAATATATTAGGAAATAATTCTCCAATCAAAAATAAAAACAGAAACCATGAGATTGTTGTTTACCAGCAACAATGAGGTTTGACCACCAAGTTTCAAGTCGATTATACTAGTGGTCATGGTCTAAAGCTCAAAGTACTATTTTTGTTTGCCCACGCAACGTTATTTGCCAGTAACACCGACTTACGAGGCTGGTGTCTGGACTTTTCAGGCAGGAGCTTTTTATTTTCACTAATTTCTTTTTTGAAAAAAATCAACATACTACAGTTCAGATCTCGCATACCTGCACACGACAGTGAGTTCTGGCTGGTGGAGGTTTCGGATGCCCGGTCATTCTCCTAAGGAACCATCCCCACGGTACTGATAATAGGAGAAGAATTCTCTTTGAGTGGAAAGGAAACGAAGATGTTGTGGGGAATAGTTGAGAACTTCAAAATCAGTATCTACACATCCCTGAGAGCATTCTATAACCTAACCCGGTTTCGTGTTCCATTCTGAATCCTCTTCAGTCAGAACTGCTGGAAAATAACTGTCGTATGTAGGTATGCACAATCACAACTGTAGTCTGTTGACGTTTTCAAAAAAGAAATCAGTGAAAATAAACGGCTCCTCCGGCAGTTCGGGACGAAAAGTCCAGACACCAGACTCTCAAGTGTTACTGGCAAATAACTTTGTGATGGGCAAACGAAAATATATTTTGAGCGTTAGAGCATGACCACTAGTATAATCGACTTGAAACTTGGTGGGTAGATGCATTTCGTTTTCCTGGGACTTTCTAGCGTATCCCCCAACCGCAGTGACCCCTTAGGTCAGCGCTATAGAAAATACGTTGCATGGATCTCTGCCCCCAAACTGGCTTCTCCTTGTACAGTCGACAAAACAGAAAAAATGAAAAGTGCTTCGATCACTGCAAAAATCAGGATGCATGCTGGGGTAAGTAGCCCAAGTACAGCAACGAAGTTTCAACCATATAACTTTTCTATACGCAAAGTTTACTGCCTCCATCGGCAACAACAGTGACTTAAGTCTACTCATGACAGGACTTGACCGTTTATTTAGATGCAGGCTTTACTTAGCTTTCAGTTAGGGGTTTGAGACAGCAGTGGTAGGAGACGATAACCTAAGTCATTGCCTAAGCAAAAGAAATGAATTCATTGCTCAAGTAACAGATAGTGGTATCAAACTACTACTTAAGAAGCAACTCCGACTTAAGTCTTTGCTTAAGTACTCCTAAAACACAGCTGTGATACGGGCGTCAGATTCAGACCCAGAGCCCCAGGACTCAATGAGATTCTCCCTGAATTCTTCTAGTTTAGAGTCCGTGGGCATATGGCAGGCAATATCACCTTCCACGTATTCACTTTGCAGTTCAAGCAAACCCACATCACCCTTCTACTGGCGGGGGGGGGGCGCATCCAGAGGAGTTGTTTGCCCAGCGTTCATCTTTCCTCCACATGGTTGCCATGTCTCCGAAAAGTATACCCCTGCATGGAGGGTCTCCAGTACTCATAGAACTGAACGCTTTGAACAGGAAATCTAGGTAAACTGTCTGAAGAAAGGTTTCCTCAAAATTTTACCATTTCCGGGAGAAAGTTTCCCGTTTGAGAAAATGCAGTAATGCACAATTCGCATTTAAAAGATCTCACCGGACTGAATGCACTATTTTCTTATTTTCGTATTTTCTTCTTGCACTCTAATTGTGGATATGCATTATCACACAATTCACACTTAAATGGGTTTTCAACCTGAACGAATTCTACTGAGTCGTTTCAAGCCACTGCTTTGTTAAAATGCAGCATACACTGTTCACAACAAAAAGGCTTTTTCCTACACTGAACGAAACTATATGTAATTAAGCTGCCATTTTGTAAAACTGTAGTATCACACAAGTCAAATTTGAAATGCTTCTCGTCGAAATGTATTCGTCAATGCTGCTTCAAGCCCCTAAAACTGCAGAACAATTTCACTTTAAGTACTTTGCAAATAATCAACTGAGCCGTTCACTTTTTAGTCATACAGCATCTCTAAACCTTCATACTTGCACGTGTGACTTAAGTTTTTCTAAGCTTCCTTCCTCGTATTTTCGAAAACTAAAATCACTTTGACAAGCCTCGATCTGCCATATGGAGGCGGTCATCTTGGATTTTATCGATTCTCTCTATACTAAGCGACCTGGATAAAAACTTGTCAAGCAGCAGAAAAAAAAGAAAACTGTGCATTTTCCTTTTTCTCTCGCTCGAAATATTATTATTGGGCTGAGCGCTTTTAGCTATAACATTTGTTATGTATTTACGAATCATTGATAACGTCCATGGAACAACGTGGCACTATTATGGAAAAGAACAAAATGAAAATCGATCTATATGAGCAAACTGTCTGATTCGTTGTATACGCTAGCACCAATACTGAATTCTTCTGAATAAAACCAATATACCCGTCTTCCGTGGTTATAAGTTCCTAATGCAATAAAATGTTGGATTATTGTACAGCCATCAGATTAATGAGCACCTGTTATAGAATAGTCATTTTCAATGAGTCTACTATGATCCATTATAAATCAAATCAGCACCATCATTATAACTGACGATACTATTTATTGCCTCAACCACTTAATAAGTCTAGCAACATACGCTATTATTTAAGCTATGATATCGTAATGCAGAGCACAAATATCAAACTTGTCTTTGTCGTGTTACTGAACACCTCCAAACTGTAGTCAAATCTGTATTGCATGCTATCATGCCTATGAAAGCGTGGCGTAATAGTGATACTAACAATATTAATAATGCAGAAACCTGACAATGCCAAAATGGTTCATTTCATTTTCCTTTTACCAAGTATTCATCAGCATTTAGGACCACACCACTCTAAGTTCAGGTACATATTATTATGCTGGGTGTTTTTCACGCATTGTTATAATGAGTACTTGTGTCTGTAAATTTGTACCACCTTCAGTTCTGCAAACCTCAACCTTTTCAGTCTCACCCATTTTCACAGGGTAGCAGTCTGACTGACGTCGATTTTTGTTGTTATAAGCTGCTATTGGAACACTGTTGAAGAAAAAGGACAGTATTTCTGCCTATTCTGAATGGTGATACAATAGAAGAGTCAGAAAGATGAATGTATTAAATATTTCACATGTGAATATCATACGTTAGAAACCATGTTAGAAACCATGAATCTAAATCACAGTTCCCACTGGTGATTATCAATGTGAGTACTGGATTACTTCAAACTTTATAACTGGTATTCCATACCTAAAACCAATCTTACTGTTAGATAAACCATTTTCTTTGCACGCCACCCACCTTCAAGGTAAAGGTTTCTTATGCTAGACTGCAATATTAAGAAACCTTGACGAATAGTTTTGCTGCAGCAGCTTAAGTAGGGACCATGTACATTTCGTTTTTTATCTTGTACACGAGACAGAGTATGAGTTTATCATGCCTTGCCAATACAATGGCATTGTACAGAACACAATGAAAAAACGGCTTTATGTATAATCAAATTACCTGCCCCCCAACCGTGTGTTTACACCCCTGTTTGTTTGGTAAATCGAATAAAATTTAATAGCAGTTTGTTTGTGTTTAGCAAGGCAAGTACGGTTGAGACCCTACATTAAAAAACCTTCTCTCGTATAACTTCTTATTATCATCATTATGACTGTATAATTGGTCAACTTTTTGTGTGTTGTACAAGTAAATACAATACAACTGAACTAGTTATGTATAAACACTTACCATTTCGGTATACTGGGTAATCTTTGTGTCCTGAAAACCATTGCGATATTTTTAGAATTAGTTCAGTTTGCATTTTGATCATTCATGTCATTTCAAAAGGAATACGTCTGACTAGATCAGAGACCATTTTCCAGTTGAAACGCTCTAAATCACCAGTACAATTGTTTCATTATTTTCGTATTGTAATGTAGCCATCAACAATAAATGGCTATTCACTTAACACCCTTGTTCAGGTGCTTCCTATTCTGCTAGATGTGTATTACGTATTGGGAGCGGACATTTCTACACTTGAAATGTAATGTTTCGAACCACTGCACGTGCACAACACTTTACCAAGTATAATATTTTTAGCAGACGCATTAACGTCGGACATAGAAAAAATACTTGGTGGAATGCACAACATAACAACTAATCCAAACAATTATTAAAATAAATACTAAAATCATCCTAAATATTAGAAAACCTGTAGCATTGTGTTTCCTAAGTATTTTTATCAAAATAAGAGTTTTTGTGTTGTGATAAAAATATTTAACTTCGTGAAGATACGTGTACATATTCCAACCGATTTCAAGTAAGCAATGTACATACCGTTAAACTTAATATGCTAAATCACATTTGTTGGCTTCCCATCGAATTCACACACCATGTGCTGCTCACTGAGCAATGGTTCAATGAATTTAAAAAACGACTTGTATTTCTGCAAAGAACGACATTTTGAGGGAGCAACACTCATTTCGCTCTAATTTACAGCAGCAATGAGCACTTACATCTACAAATGTGTACTCGTTTAATTCAAAATACACAACCTTTTTAGTGTCACCCATGTTTAACAGGGCAGGATTCTGACTGACTTGTATTTATGTTAATATGACCTACTGTTGAAGTAAATGGGCAGAATTCATCAGTATTCTGAAAGTTGATAGTTTACCATGTCTCCAAGTAACAGGTCACACTCGTGACTCTCCAATGTGCGCACTGCATTACTATGAAAATTGTAAACTGATGTTAATTAATTAAAACCGGTCCCATTGCTGACATACATACATTACCTTTGCACGGCACCTAATTTGAAGGTAAAGCAATTTTATGCCAGAGTGCAATATTAAGAAACGAGGCCGAACAGGTTTCCTGTACAGCATAACTAGGAAAACTGTACATTTCGCTTTTTATCCTGCACATGTAACAAACATAAACAATCTCATCGTACAGGTCACTGTGCACAAACAAAGGCAATGGCAGTATGTATAATCAAACTACCTGGCTCAAACGGAGAGTTCTTGCCCCTGTTTACTAGGTAATTCCAACAAAACTTTAAGTAGTTTGTTAGTGTTTAGGAAGGGTAGTATGCTTTAGACCATAACTCAAAACCATCTCTCGTGTGACTTATCATAATCTTTATCGCTACTGTATAACTTTTTTGCCTTTTACAAGTCAATAACCTACAACTGAACTTATGTATAACACTTACCATTGTTGTGTCCGTTGTTCCCATTGTTTCCTGAAACTCATTACGATTTTTTTAGAGTTAGTTCAGTTCGAGTTTTGATCATTCACATCAACTCAGAAAGAAGTACGTCGGACTAGATCCGAGACAATTTTCCATTTGAGAAACTTTAAATCAAACAAGCAAAAATGTTTCATAACCCTCGTATTTTCAAGTAGCCATCAACAATGAAAAATGATTTACATAACACCCCTGATTTAGGTACTTGTTTTTCTGCTGGATTTACATCACATAGAGAGTGACTGTGTACATTTAAACACTCGAAGAAACTATACAACCCTTTCAAGAAACTATACAACCCTTTAAAGAAACTATGCAACCCTGGTAAAATAGTTTCAACAGAAATATTAATGTCCGACATTGAACAAATAATTGGTGGAAACAAGAACGAAACAAATATTCCTAATATTTTCAAAAAATAAATAATGAAAATATCCAAAATACGGAATATTTCTAAGTAAGAGTTTTGCTTCATGATAAAAATATTTCCTTGATGAAGAAATATATACAATTTTTCTGTGGAATTTGGCTATATTTTGAGTGAACCTTGCACGGAGGGGTGTAAAGCATTTTATTGCTGGAACTTACTCAAAAGGATGTAACTTTAAGATTCTATGGGGTACCAAACTGAAAACCTTGGGCATTAAAGATGGCGGACAAAAATGGAGCCCATTCCTAAGTCAATTTTTGCCAATTTGGCCCATTTTGCAAGTACTGTTAATGGTACAGAAAAATGGTTAAGAAAAAAGTTATTTGTAATAGTGTGCACTACCATTTAGGGTCATTCTAAAGTGTAGAATGTCTTCGTTTCATCAAGGGTAATTAAAAGGGTCTAACACTGCTTGAGACCAAGCTATGCCCGTTTTACTAGGGTTTAGTATAAAGGACACCGTTCCATTTTTCCCTCATTTTCAACTTTCAACTGATGTTCTGACGTGTCTAATTCAGTTGGAAGACTCCAATTAGATTCATTCGAAAGGTGGGAATGTCTTTGCATCAATGGTAATGAAGAGGTTCAATATTTGGTAGGGACTAAGCTACTAGCTTTTTACTACGGGGTGGTATCACAGTCATCATTGGATTTTTCGCTCGTTTCAACTTTTAACTGCTATTCCGACGTTTATAATTTAGGTGAACGGCTCCAATTAGATTCATTCGAAAGGTGGGAATTTCTTCTTTGTTTCAATCGTAATTAAAAGGTCCCAATCTTTGGAGCTACTAGTTTTTACTACGGGCTGGTATGGCATTCACCGTTGGATTTTGTACTCATTTTCAACTTTCAATTGCTATACCAACGTTTCTAATTAGGGGAACAGCTTCAATTAGATTAGTTCAAAAGTGGGAATGTCTTCTTTGCATTAAGGGTAATTAATAGGGTATATTATTGGTAGGGACCGAGCTACGCCCATTCAAACCTGAAAATAAGCGAAAATTCGAACAGTGACTGTGATACCAGCACCTTATCAAACTGGCATAGCTTGGTCCCTACGGAGATAAACCCTTGGGCAACCTTTTTGCCCTTCACCAGTAAATAATATACAACAGAACTTATGACACTTACCATTGTTGTATCCGTTGTTCCCATTGTTTCCTGAAAAAACCATTGCGATATTTTAAGAATTAGTTCAGTTTGAGTTTTGATCATTCACGCCAATTCAGAAAGAAGTACGCCTGACTAGATTGGAGACAATTTTCCATTTGAAAGACTTTAAATTAAACAAGGAAATTTATTTATTACCCTCGTATTGTCAGGAGACCATCAACATTACACAACCATTCACATAACACCCCTGTATTAGATACCTGTTATTCTGCGTGGGGTGCATCATGTACAGAGGGTGTACATTAGCATGGAGTGAAAAAACTTTTTTTGAGCTTAACTCAAAAACTTAAAATTAATTTGAGCTGAGTGTGGAAAAGTTGCCCTTTGGTACAAAGTAAGCTATGTTAAAAGTATTTTGCCCTAGATTAATATTTAGGTCTGCTCCAAGTGACTTGAAAATTTCAGTTTTCATCCATTTTGCAATAGTCAGCAAAAAATTTTGTAATTTCTTGTAGTTACTAATTAATTTAGGCTAGGTACGGAAAAGTTTCCTTTTGGTAAGAGGTAAACTGTGGCAAAAGCATTTTACCCTAGGTTAATATATAGGTCTGCCCCAATCCAGCTGAAAAGGTGTGTTTTTGGGACTTTACGGAATTGTGTATTCAATTCAAATTACGTGTCCTAAATCATAATTTTGTTTAAATTTACCTTTGCTTGATTTATTTTGTTTGAAATAAATTATTTGGTTTGTCTCTTTTATTTCAGATTAGAAAATAATAGGATGGCTGCCGTTTCTGGATGTAAGCAGCAAAAACCCCAGCTGCATGCCAGTTGTCTGATGTTGGAAACTCTTCTGATTTACCAAAGATCGTTCTTCCCAAAAATGCTGGGGTGATGAAATGTTACTTGTTCCTTAAAGAAGAAATGACAGAGATATTTGCAGACAACCCAGCAGTCGCTAAAGTTTCAAGTTGTGTCCCGTACAAATTAGAACCATTGTGACACAAGGCATCGATTCCAATTTTAACACAGAAGTGCATTGCAGCAAAGATGAAAGAACTTTATGACGAACATCGAAATTTTCTCATGCACTTCAAGAGACGACAAAATGATCATAACTATCATACAAAGCTACAAAATTATTGTATAAAATCTAATTCCAAGTTGTTTGACATGGCAGTTTGTAAATGCGTGGAAGTAAATCATTGCAAGTGTGAGAAAAGTGATAACGTACTTCCTGCAGAAACATCATTTTTGGAAAATCAGAGAAGCACATGAAAGATGATGATAGGAAGTATAGATATGTCGTTACAAAGCAATTACAAGAACGCGAAAAACGAAAAGAAAACATTCTATAATTTTCCGTGGAACTCCAACAACAGACACATAATACTCCCCATTGTCTTCAAATATTAATGAATTCAGTTCTTCTTCTGTCATTCAATCTGACAACGAATCTGATTTTGTGCAATAGTCTGTAGCTTTGTTTGATAGTTAAGGATAATTTTATCGGCTCTTGACGGGTTTGAGCAAATTTCGATGTTCGTCATGAAGTTCTTTTACCTTTGCTACAATGCACTTGTGTGTTAAAATTGGAATCGATGCCTTGTGCCACAATGCTTCTACTTCGGACGCAACACAACTTGAAACTTCAGCGACTGCTGGGTTCTCTGCAAATCTCTCTGTCATTTCCTCTTTAATGTACAAGTAACATTTCATCACCCCAGCATTTGTGGGAAGCACGGTCTGTAGTAACTCCGAAGGGTTTCCAAACATCAGACAACTGGTACGCAGCCGTGGCATCGGCTGCTTACATCCAGAAACGGCAGCCATCCTCATAATTTTCTTATCCGAAGTAAAAGTGAAAAATTAAACAATTTATTTCAAACAAAATAAATTAACAAAATGTAAATTTAAACAAAATGATGACTTAGGAAATGAATTTTGAATTGAATGCACAATTCCGTACAAGTCCAAGAAAGACACTATTTCAGTTTGATAGGGGCAGTAACCTAAGTTAAAATGCTTTTACCACAGTTTACCTTTTAGCAAAAGGAAACTTTTTTGTACCCAGCCCAAATAAATGTGTAACTATAAGAAATTATAAAATTTTATGACAAATATCGCAAAATGGACGAAATCCCGAGTTTTTCAAGTAGACCTAAAATTTAACCTAGGGCAATATGCTTTTTACACAGCGTACTTTGTACCCAAAGGCAACTTTTTCACACTCAGCCCAAATTAATTTAAAAAAAAAGGTTTTTTCACTCCACCCTAGTTTACATTTATACACTTGAAGAGCAATGTTTAAAGAAACTATACAGCCCTTTATCAAGTAAAATATTTTTAGTAGAAATATTAAAGTCCGATATTGAAAAAATACTTGGTGGAAACAACAACGAAACAAATGATCCAAATAATTTCAAATAGTAAAAACTGAAAATATCCTAAATACGGAATATTTATAAGTAATTGCCTCGTAATAAAAATGTTTTGCTTCATGAAGAAACGTATACTGACTCATACTGTTGGATTTCAAGTACATAATGTCCATACCGCTATCCCTAATATATTCAATCTCTATTGTTTGCTTCCCATCGAATTAATATATCACGTGCTGCTGCACTGAATAACGGTTCCATGAATTTATACCACCCTTATTTCTGCAAAGAACAATATGTTGAGAGGCAATATGTCTCTCTCTGATGTTGTTATTTGCCTATTGGAATTCTGTGGAAGAAAATGCATAGAATGTAATCCTTAAATATGCTGAATTTGAAGTGAATCATATCACAGGTAAATCAAAATTTCTGCGTGGCATGAGATGACTGATAATTCTGCAATTGCATTTATGTCTTTTGCATCGAAACAGGATTTTATATTATAAACCATGAGGGCGGGCGACCGTATCTGTAAATAACAGTTTCAATAGTGATTATGAATGTGCTACTTTATTACTGTTTCGATAAAGTTTTTGACTGTTATCCCTACTGAAAACAGTTTCATTCCACTATACAACATGGTATTTGAGCACTGAAACAGCTGTCCTATGCCATATTGCAATACTAGCCTGTAATAACACCTGTTACATATTTATGAGTCATTGATAACATCCATGGAATATAGTACTATGATTATGTGAAAAGAAAACTGAAACTCTATGTATAAGCAAAGTGACTGATTACTTGTATATTACAACAAACACTGATTTCTTCTGAATAAAACTGATGTACCATCTTATGTAATCGTAATTATTAAAGGCGATAAAATGTTTAATGCCTTTACTTTGACCCATTATAAATCACATCAGCAATATCACTATAGACAGCATTATTGGTTTTTAGTGCAAAAATAACGTTTTAATAAATCTCTCAACACATGCTGTAAAAAATGAGTTATAGTATTCAAACTGCAGATGTCAAACGTGTTTTTAATGTGTTTCTGAACACTTTTGTACTGCAGAAATATCTATATTTATTGCTATCAATACTTTGAATTGTATGGCGAAATAGTGGTACTAACAATTTAAAAAGCATAAAACAACAATGACAAAATAGTTCGTATTTTTTGTTTTGCCTAGTATTCATCAGAATTAATGACCATGCCAGTCTATGTTTAGGTACGTATTATTCTGTTTGGTGGCTCTTACGTACTGCATCAATGTGTACTTGCATCTGTAAATTTGTACTACCTTTGGCTCTGCAAACCACAGCCTTTTCAGTCTCACTTTTGTTCAACAGGGTAGCATTTTGATTGACTTGTATTTATCTTGTTATTATCTGCTAATGGAGTAATGTTGACGAAAATGGGCAGAATTCATTTCTATTCTGAATGTTTAGTTGACTATGTCTCCAAGAACAGGTCACACTTGTGTTTATCAATGTGCGTACTGCAATACTTTGAACATTTTAAACTGATATTCTTTACTGAAAACCAGTCCCATTACTGACATATAAACCATTACCTATATATGCCACCTAACTTCAACGTAAAGCACTGTTATGCCGCACTGCAATATTAAAAAAGAGGGCGAGTAGTTTTCTTGTAGCAGCATAAGCAGGAAAACTGTACCTTTTCCTTTTTATCTTACATATGAGACAAAGAGAAAAAATCTCATCGTACAGACCACTATGAACAAACAAAAGAGAAGGCAGTATGTATTGTATAATCAAATACCTCGCCAAAACGGCGTGTTCATGACCCTGTTTGCTAGCTAATTCCAATAAATTTTTAAGTAGTATGCGAGTGTTTTTTGGTTAGTATGGTTTAGACCAAAACTTCAAAGCCATCTTTCTTATAACTTTTCATTATCATTAACATGCCTGTATGATTGGGCAACTTTTTTGGCCTTTTACAAACGAATAACATATGACTGTATTTATGTATAAACACTTACCATTGTTGTATCAATTGTTCCCATCGTGTTTTTAGATTTTAGGTGTTTTTAGATTAAGTTCAGTTTTAGTTTTGATAATTCAAGTCAATTCAGAAAGAAGTGCCGCTGACTAGATCAGAGATAATTTTTCATTTGAGACACTTTAAATCAAACAAGCAAAATTGTTTCATTACCATCGTGTTGTTAGGTAGCCTACCTGTTATTCTGCTGGGTGTGCATCACATAGAGAGTGAGCACATTTATACTCTTGAAGAGCAATGTTTAAAGTCACCATAGTTAAATATTTTTAGGAGAAATATTAAAGTCTGAAGTGGAAAAAAAACTTGGTAGAAATGCAATGAAATGAATAATCCTAATAATTTCAAAAAATATATACTGAAAATATCCTAACTACGGAATATTTCTAAGTAAGAGTTTACTTCGCGATAAAAAATATTTTGGTTGATGAAGAAACGTTTACTGACTCGAACCATTTGATTTCAAGTACATAATGTATATACCTTATTCTTAATATATTTAATCACATTTTTTGACATTACATCGGATTCGCATATCATGTGCTGCAATGGTTTCATGAATTTATACCACCTTTATTTTTTGCAAAGAACAACATTTTAAGAAGCAGTAATCATGGCCATACTATTGCATTCTACGTGAATATCTATTTCTGGTGTTGTTAGCTGCCTATTACAATACTGTGGAAGAAAATGTACAGAATTCATTCTTTATACTATTTGCTGTATTTTGAAGTAAATGAACTTACAGGTAAATCAAAATGAGTGTTGCGTGTTATAAGATGGCTGATAAATTTGCAATTACATTTATCGACACAAGGATTTTATATTAGAAACCAAAAGGACGGGAGACAGTATCTCTAAATGACAGGTCCAACTAGTGATTGTCAAAGTGCTACCACATTACTTATATGATAAACTTTTTTAATGTTATCCCTACTAAAAACCAGTTTCATTCCATCACATAAAACGATATATGAACAATGGTAAAGCTGTCTTATGCTATCCTGGATCAAAACCTTTCCAGCAGCAGTATGAGCCGGAAAACTATGGAAGTTCCTTTTCCTCGGCCTCACAAGATTATTCGTGGGCTGAACACTCCTTCCGAAAAAATCGTATTACCCTGTAATAACATTTTGACATATTAACGAGCCATTGAAAACATCCATGGAACAGCGTAGTATGATTATGGAAAAAAGATAACTGAAATTTTCTATATATTAGCAAACTGCTTGATTCGTTGTAAAACTGATGTACCATATAATATAATTGTAAGTTTTTAAGGGCGGTAAAATGTTTAATGATTTTGCTATGACCCATTATAAATTACATCAGCAATTAGGGCAAAAAATTTTTAATAAGTCTGGCAACATACACTATTGAAAATGCGTTATTGTACTCAGACTGCAGATGTCAAATGTGTTTTTCACGTGTTTCTGAACACCTTCGTACTGTAGAAAAATCGTTATTTTTGTTATAATGACTATGAATAGCTGGGCGAAATATTGGTGCTAACAATTCAAAACGCATAAAAAAACAATGGCAAAAGGGTTAGTTTTATTTTCGTTTTGCCTAGTTTCCTCAGAGTTAATGACCAGGAACATATTATTCTGTGTTGTGGATCTCCTTTACTGCAGCAATGAGCTCTTGTATCTGTAAATTTGTACTGCCTTTGGTTCTGCAAATCACAACCTTTTCAGTCTCCCTCATGTTCACAGGGTAGCAATCTGAATGACGTGTATTTATGTTGTTATGACCTGCTATTGGAGAAAATGGGCAGAATTCATTTCAGTTCTGAATACCATGTCTCCAAATAACAGGTCACACTCGTGATTATGAATGTGCGTATTGCATTACTATGAACATTTTAAACTCATAATTATTACTTAAAACCAGTCCCATTACTGACATATAAACCATTACCTATGCACGCCACCTAACTTCAGGGTAAAGCTATCTTATGCCAAACTGAAGTATGAAGAAATGAGGCCAAATAGTTTTTTTGTACAGGATAACCAGTAAAACTGTACATTTCGCTTTTTATCGTGTACATGAGACAAACAAAAACAATATCATTATACAGACCACTATGAACAAAAAAGGCAAAGGCAGTATGTATAATCAAGCTATCTGGCTCAAACGGAGAGTT
Organism: Lithobius niger; assembly: GCA_023313725.1. NCBI lineage: Eukaryota > Metazoa > Arthropoda > Chilopoda > Lithobiomorpha > Lithobiidae > Lithobius > Lithobius niger. Next base: position 13,820 of record JAHWFP010145895.1, read on the forward strand.
GATGCCCCTGTTTACGAGATAATTCCAATAAAATTTTAAGTAGTTTGAGACTGTTTAGGAAGGTTATTATGGGTTTAGACTATAACTGAAAGAAACATGTCTCTTAAAACTTATTATCATAACTGAATGATTAGGCAACTTATTTTGCCTTTTACAAGAAAATAGCATACAACCGAATTTATGTATAAACACTTACCATTGTTGTGTCCGTTGTTCCCATGGTTACCTGAAAACCATTGAGATTTTTTTAAAAACAGTTCTGTTCGAATTTTGATCATTCGCCTGAATTCAGAAAGAAGTAAGCCTGACTGGATCTGAGACAATTTTTCAATTGAGAGACTTTAAATCAAAAAAGCAAAAATGTTTTATCATCTTCATATTATCAAGTAGCTATCAACAATGAACAACCATTCACATAATATACCTAGTTTAGGTACTTGTTATTCTGTAGGGTGTGCATCACGTAGAGAGTGTGTACATTAATTTTATACACTTCAAGAGCATTGTTTAAAGAAACTATGCAACCCTTTATCAGGTGAAATATTTTTAGTAAAAATATTAAAGTCCGTCATTGAAAAAAATAGTAGGTGGAAAACAAAGAAACAAATAATCCAAATTATTTTTTAAAAATAAAGACAAAAAATTTCCTAAACATGGAATATTTCTAAGTTTTTGCCTCGTGATAAAAATATTTTTTTGATGAAGAGACGTATACTGACTCGATACGTTGAATTTCAAGTACATAATGCTACCATAAATATAATTCATAACATTTTTTGTTTCCCATCGGATTCACATATCATGTGCTGCCGCACTGATCATTGGTTCAATGAATTTGTACCACGTGTTTTTCTGCAAAGAACAACATGTTGAGAGGGCAGCACTCGTGGCCATATTATTGCATTCTCATTGAGTATCTATTTCTGGTGTTGTTAGCTGCCTATTAACAATACTGAGGAAGAAAGTGCACAGAATTTATTCACTATATAGGCTGTATTTTGAAGTAAATAATCTTACAGGTAAATCAGTGCTGCGTGGCATAGATTGCTGGCAATTCAGCAATTGGATTTATCTCATTTGCATCGAAACAAGGATTTATATTAGAAACCAAAAGGACGTGAGATATAATCTCTAAATGACAGGTACAACTAGAGATAATCAATGTGTTACCTTATTACTTTTATGATAAACTTTTTCAATGTTTTCCCTAGTAAAATCTAGTCCCATTCCAACATTTAAATGGTATATTAGCAATGGTAAAGCTGACTTATGACATGTTACAATACTAAGGAACCTGGATAAAAGCTTTTCCAGTAGCAGCATGAGCAGGAAAAGTATACATTTTCCTTTTCCTCTCGATCACAAGATCATACGTGGGCTAACATTCCTTGCCAAAACAATCATATCAGCCAGTAATAACACTTGTTACAAATTTACGAGTCATTGTTAGCATCCTTGGAACACAGCAGTATGAGTATGGAAAAAGAAAACTGAAACTCTCTGTATGTGAGTAAACTGACTGATTCCTTATATATAGAACCAATAGTGAATTCTTCTGAATAAAACAGATATACCATCCCATGTAATTGTAAGTTATTAAAGGCGATAAAATGTTTAATTACTCTACTATGACCCATTATAAATCAAATCAGCACTATCTCTATAGACAACAATACTGGTTTTTAGTGCAAAAACACCGTCTAATAAGTTTAGCAGCATACGATATTAAAGATCCGTTATTGTATTTAGACTGCAAATGTCAAACGAGTATTAGCGTGTTTCTGAACACCTTCATACTGTAAAAAATCTTTATTATTTCTATCATGACTATGAATTGCATGACGACATATTGGTACTAACAATTTAAAACGCATAAAACTGACAATGCCAAAATGGTTTGTATTATTTCGTTTGGCCTAGTATTAATCAGCATTAATGACCACGCCACTCTATGTTCAGGTACATATTATTCGGCTGGTGGCTCTTACATACTGCATCCATGAGCACTAGCATACGTAAATTTGCACTACCTTACGTTTTGCAAACCACAACCTTTTCAGTGTCACTCATATTCAACAATGTATGATTATGCCTGACGTGAAGTTACATTGTTATGAGCTGCTATTGATGACGAAAATGAATAGAATTCACTTGTATAATGAACGGTGATATTGACTATGTCTCCAAATAGCAGGATACACTCGTGATTACCAATGTGCGTACTGCATTACTTTGAAAATTTTAAACTGATATTCCAAACTTAAAACCAGTCCCATTACTGACATATAAACCATTACCTATGCAAGCCACCCACTTTCAAGGTAAAGCTGTCGTATGCCAGACTGTAATATTGTGAAACGTGGCCTACTGTAGGAGCATAAGCAGGAATCTGTACATTTCGATTTGAATCTTGAAAAGAGCGTGTGTTTATCATGCCTTACCAAAACAATATCATCATACAGAGCACACATAAAAAAGGCTGTTTGTATACCAAAATTAGCTAGCCCCAACCGTGAGTTTACGGCCCAGTTTTACAAGGTAATTCCAAAGTAGTCGCAGTTTGTTATTGTTTAGCACGGTTAGTCTAGTGTAGGCTAACTTAAAAAGATTATTTCATATAACTTATCATTTTCATTACTATCAAGATGCCAGAGGGTTGATCTGGTCATGACATACCCAATTATGATCTCGAAGATGTTCCACCTTCGTGATAAAAGCGTAACAAGAGGTCACTAATGGTAAGTTAATTGTTGGAAAAGCTACATTGGTGTGTTGGAAGTTTTTCTCCGTACAGCATATAGCTGCAATATGGAATTCCAACCTATCACATTTTTGATTAATTGCCTTTCTATTCCTTTTTTTAAATTAAAATTGGTTGACTGACCTTTTAAAGTTTTGAAACGGTATTGATTTTAATAATATTATACCTTTTTTATGTGCATAGTTTTAATGTACATGTTTTTGTCTTAATTTTGTTTTGCTATCCCAGTTTTTTTAATAATAAGACCTTGGATTTCAAGCGATGTACAACTCTATGACTGGGGTTCCTTTAGACCTGTCTATTTTTATAGCTTCGTTATATTTTTATTGTAAATATTGCAATATTTTAAACACAGTCTATGTTTATTTTTTTGGTTGTGTAATTTAACTTTAGGCCATGTGTCAGTTGCTAGCAAGCCCATCCATGAACCTATTCGTTTTCTTGATGGAAAAATAAATATTATCATTATAACTGTATAATTAGGCAACTTTTTTTTGCCTTTTACAAGGAAATATAATTAAACACTTACCATTTTTATTTCCTGGGCTCCCGTCGTATCCTGAAAACCATGGTGTTTTTTTTATTAGAATAGGTTCAGTTTGAGTTTTGATCATTAATGTCACTTCAAAAAGAAGTACGCCTGACTAGATCAGAAAAAATTTTCCAGTTAAGAGACTTTAAATCACATAACCAAATTGTTTCATTATCCTCATATTGCAAGCAGGCCTCAACAATAAACGACCATTCACATCGCACCCCTTGTTTTAGGTGCTTGATATTCTGATGGGTGTATATCACGTAGTGAGTGTGCACATTTATAAACTAGAAATTTAATATTTCGAGTAACTATACAACCCTTTTCGAGTAAAATATTTTTAGCAGAAATATGAAGTCAGATATGGAAAAAATACTTTGTCGAAACCGCAACGTAACAACCTTTTTAAATAATTTCAAAAAAATTAAGAATAAAAACGGAGCAATTATGGAAAAAACATGTTGCATTGTGTTTCCCCAAGTCTTTTTTCTTAAAAACGTTTGCCTCGTGATGCAACATTTTACTTGATGAATATACGTATGGTGAGTCGAACCATTGGATTTCTAATACATAATGCACACAGAGTTATCCTTAAGATATTTAATCACATTTTTTGCTTCCCATCTCATTCACATATAATGTGCTACAGCCATGAGCAAAATGGTTCCATGAATTTACACTGCCTGCAATGCTACACAGAAAACCATTTTGAGGGAACAGCACTTATATCTAGGCGATAGAATTCTGAGTGTATATTTATTTCTGGTGTTACAATAGTGCCTGTTACAGTATTTTTGAATAAAATTCACAGAATTTATTCCCTATATACAGGGTGGGGCAGAAAGGAAGGACCACTTCTGGTAATCACAGATGGTTAATACTAGGATGCTGAAACTTTGCATGGTATATAGGCAAACAGGGGACCAACTAATCACGTGTCAGTCAATGACCTTGATGCCAATTTTCAAGGTCATCATGATGCTAACTTTTTAACCATGCCTTATAGAACCCTAGTGTAAATTAGAAACTTGTAGACATTGGAAAGGCATGACTGTTAAAAAAACGGAACGAAATTCGGTACGTTAGTTCAGGAATTAAGGAAATTATATGCATTCTATTTTACTACCGAGTGGCTTTCCTGCCAAACAGTGATTGTGAAATAAAATTACAATTGTCGTCAAAGTATGTGAAGCCAGCATGGGGAGCGTTCATGAATTACATAAAGCATGAGAAGGGAGGGAGGATTACAAGTAAATGAGTTACCACCTGTTATGGTGTTGGAAGGGGGGGAAGTATGATGAAGTGTTTCGTAATGCACAAATTTTTAATTAATTATAGTTCGAAAACGTTTTTCTAAATATTTTTCCGAGAAATTCTATAGGCTAAACTTTTTCCTGACTACTGTTTACAACTTGAAAGTTTTTTTTTCAACATCACTGGCTATTATGACATTAAGTTCAGCTATGAAAACGAATTGATCCAAAAAATTGTTTTCAGTTGTTTACAATTGAAGTTGGAAAAATCTAACGTAATTTCAGGAGAGGATTATGTCAAGTGTTTTGTTGATGTTACTAAGAGGAGGGGGGAGCAACAAATTGTTGTCAGGGTCTTTAGCTGCATGCATGGGTAGAATGGTGCTTTAAATTATACCATGTTATGTAAAGAGTCATCCTGGTTAGCTAGAAAATAATACTACAGTCGTCTGTACCTTAACATTTCTGATTTTGTTTCCAAAATCGCCATGGTGACTGAATTATGCCAATGTGCCCGGTGTTGGTAGCCTGGTGTTGCATGGTATTGGTATTTACCTGTTTGGCTGGAAAGCCAATCGGCCAGCAAAACAGATGCTTGTAATTTCCGTAATTCTTAAACTAACGTACCGTATTTTGTTCCGTTTTGTCAATAGCCATGGCTTGCCAATGTCTACAAGTTTCTAACTTACACTGGGGTTCTACGAAGCATGGTCAAAAAATTACCAATATGATGACTTTGAAAATGGGCGCCAAAGTCATTGAGCGACACGTATATCAAGCAAAGTTTAGTGCCCTAGTATTAACCATCTGTGATTGCTATGGGTGGCCCTTTCTTTCCGCTCCACCCTGTGTTAGGGTGGAGTGTAGAAACCTTCTTTTCGCAATTTCTGTTTTTATTATTTAAAACACTTAGAGATAAGAAAGGTAGCCGTAACTGAACAAAAAAATTATTTCTGCTCAATAGTGTACGTAGTAATTATGGTCAATATGCCCAATTTTTTATGCTAAATTATTTCCACAGTTTATATTTTTAAACAGTCAAATCATCATTTTTGCATTTTTGCTTTTCCACCCTTTGCCATACGATGTTTAACTTGAATGCCCATCAGCCTCCTCTAAAGATGACACCAGAGTGATGAAATATTTTGTGGGTTATAGTGATGTCCATAAGCAGCTTTTCCACACTCTGTCAATAAACAATTCCAAAAAAGGTTTCTACACTCTACCCTACTGCAGAGGAATATACAATGAAGGCACCACATACTTCCTGCAATGCTATTTGTAACTAGGGCATCCAATTCTGGAACGTATTTGCAGTCCCGGGGTTTCGATTCTCTCTACTCCAGGATCCCGGGATTATTTACAACATTTTGGGATTTTTTTCTCTTGACTTACAGTGGCTAAAATAATTACGTGGAAACAAGTTTACTTTTGATAACTTCCTTATTTAAAATATTGACTACATGGAAACAGAAGCGAGCAAAGAAACGAGTTAAAAACCCTTTGTTAGTCTTGATGATCAAATATTTTTATTAGTTTGACTAAAGTATCTTAACTGGTTTTCGTACCTAGTTCGATTCGTACTGCAAAAAAGAGCTTATCCGTCTAATTTTATGGGTTTAGCTGGATATGCAAGAATTTGTTGGTCAGTAACCTCATAGAGGTGAGTGTGAGGTGGAGGTACAGGAAGAGGCCTTAGGGGTTTCTCAAGCAAGTTCCATAGCTAGTTCGATTTGTAGGCTAAGAATGATTTGTGTACTGAATTTCATGGCTTTTAGCTCGATACGCATAATGGGCCGTCTTTCAAGTTTTACAGCTTAAAACGCAGGCATGAACAAGGCCTAGGGCCTTTTAACGCCATTTTAATGTGACTACAATATTCTTGTTGTTTTTCTTCTTGTTGCTCACATTTTGCTTTCAACCCAATATCGAACCAAAGAGCTGGTTTTCAATTTTATAGCATAAAATTGCGTATGAAAAAGGCTTAGAACAGTTATTTAATGTTGATTGCAATATTCTTTGCAGTGACAAGAAAAAGATAGCAGATGTTAGTATTAAAACAAATTGCATAAGCTTTTGAAATACACTAAAAAAAACCTAAACACATATAGCTCTAAAGGAACAGATACAATACAAGACATGTAAGCCAGCAGCAACGCACTAATTCTTGTAAACTCAGCTCCAGCTTGTTTTTTTGAGATGCTGGAGATTCTTTTACGTGTATTAATGCAACAACTAATAGTTTACACGTTTTTTTTATCTGTTCCTTTAGAGCTTTAAGTGTTTTTAAGGCTAACATCTTTATTTTATACACTGAAGCGTTTTTTTAAAGTTAATATATGTTGTATTTAAAGGGCAGTTGTGGACCACAGGCCTTGGTAAATATGTTTATTGTATTTCAAGGACAATTGTGGACCTTAGCCATCATTAAAAAAGCAGGTTAATTGGTAAATATCATCTACCTAAATAGATACCTGATATATTAGGAATCATAATTGCAATAAAATGAATTTTTAAATAGGAAAGTAAGGACAGCTCAGTAGTAGTTCCAAACATTTGACTGCCAATCTTATTTCAGGCTATTTTATTGGCTTTGTTACTTCAAAATCTGTTCATTTACCTGGTCTATTGGTTAAGTTCTATTTTCTTTGCATTTCATTAGGTGTTAAGTTTCACAGAATATACTGTCTATGTGATACATTCCGTAAAACAAGTTCGTAATTTGTACAATTATGTATCTCAACCTTTAATGAGTTTTGTTAATTTCATCATAAAACCTCAACAACCCCTCAGCAGTAATTGTACTTCCTGTTTAATAATACGATTTAACTAAGAGTTTGACTAACAATCAAGCAAAGGAGGGTACACCCAATATCTTATTAGGTGACGGTTTCTAGTTCCAAAATGTTCTTTCTTTCTATTCATTTTTAGATGATGGTATAATTATGTACAGGGTGTTTCAAAATAAAACTGACAAACGTACAGGGCATATTATGGAGGTAAAGACAAGTCAAAAAGTCCTATACAACACCTATCTAAAAATATTTGGTTACTGAGATATCGCCCTATTACACCCCAATTATTTTATGATCAAATATTTAAGTCGTGGCTTAATTGGATCCTGTCTCTGAAAGCCTGCAAGGTGCTCACTTTATTATGCAATCAAATAACGGCTTGCGTGTTTGAGACCAAACTCATTAGCTCTTCAAATTAAGATGTTGCACGGTGCACCAACTGCGGTAAAAGTTCGCGTTAGGTATAATCGAATTGTGTTCGAAACTGAAGCTACGCTTGCCAAGAGAGTGGTTAAATAAATTTAGCTGTAATTGCCAAAAACAATTTTTTTCATCACAAGTAGCAGTTATGGGCCAAAATTAACTAAAACGCCATTTTGGCCAATTTTGTATACTAAGTACTTCGGACAGTTAAAAAAAATAAAATGTAGTTTCGAATGACATAATATTCAAAATTAGATTTTAAAACAGTCAAATCAACTCTCTTGTTACCTCTTTCGGCGTTTACGAGGGCAGTACAATGTTAAATTTGAAGGATCTGGGGCAACACAAGGCATGACCCCAGAGTTAGAAAATTTAGAATGTGTGATAGCGATGCCCAAGAGCAACTTTTCCACACCCTGCCAATGAGGAATTCCCAAAAAAGGTTTTTCCACTCCAACCTTTTATAGACAGTAGGTTGTGGCAATCAACTAGATGTTACAGTCAGCACTCGTTATTACTGCCCAGTCATCGTTACGAGGTGGTTAATTGGTGCGTCTCCTGTTTGGCCACACTTCCTCAATACACTTCCGTTTTTTTTTCTGATGCTCTTCAGCCACATCTGCTTGGTATGTGTTTTCGCCCCTTCGCTCCCCTTGTGACATTTTTCTGCTGGTTACATGTCTGTAGCTTTCAGCTTCCTCTCGTATAGGTATACAACGTTTTTTTTAAACGTATTTTGTGTTAATTTAGTTATTTTTCAAAACGCCGAAGTTAAAAGAAGGTAATCCTTTGTTTTTTGTTATTAATCTACATATAATACTGTATGATGGGCGAAAAAAAAAGAACGGTCCTCAATATTAGAAAAAGAATAGGCCACGCAAAGTTACCAGAACTATAAGAATCTAACAATCACTTTGACAGTTAGTAACTTTACACTTGCGGTGCATGACGCATATCATTACTACGTTGCGAAGTGTTCGGCAAATATAAGATCTCTGTAAATGAACACAAAACTCTATCAGGCAGTGTCGCATATTTATTTTTAGCTTCTCCCAGAAAAACAAAATGCCAAAGCTGCCGAGCTAAAGGTTTCCTCTTTGTTCTACAGAAGCTTAATTATTTATTTCCCCACAGAAATACTCAATTGTCAAAGCTTGGAGGTCGGGTGCGGAAAAGGGGTTCGGGCTGTATCGGGCCTGAGATCGCTGATTGAGTCAGCGAATCGAACGAAATTTAACGATTGCTAGTCAGTATGCACAAAAATCTCATTGGCCGGGTTTTCATTTTTGGTTAATAGCACGGCACGGCAAGCATAGCAAGGGTTTTCTCTTGTCAGTTTATAATGCATGATGCAATTACATTAATCGATTATCTAAATCTATGATGTTACAATTACAGGCAGTCGTGTACAGTAGCAAGCTTTTTTTGTTAATGTGTTTGTACTATGACTTATTTCAGTAATACAATAGTATAATTATGTATTGAATTGACAGTATGGTAATCAAATAATTATGCTCCTATTTTCTGTTAAACTCTGTGGAATAAAAAAGAACCTCTATTTATAGTGTCGGTTTCAAGGTGATTCAGTTTCAATTTAACTCCATTGCTTAATCCTTTGAAATTCAATCACTTTGTTTAAAACGGCCTTTTGCCGTTTATTTAAAGCTTTCAATTAAAACTGCCTTTTTGCTCACCTATGGTAAGATATTATTATTCTGCAGCTTGGTCAAAGTAATGTCTTAATTAATTTAGACACACACTACTGTGTCGCTGACAAGTAATAGTAAATCACCTGATTGTAAATCAAATGATTGTTGATGAAAAAAGGCGGCCTCACTAGAAGACTGTGTCTTTTAACTGAAACCAACTTATACATGATTTCAGCATACTGGTGTAAATTCCACATGTGGTAGAATCTTTGCAAAACTATCTTTGCAAATCGTTTGGATCAGGTGTCTTGGGTCCAGTAACGAAGAAACCTTCAGCACGAAAATAGAACGTGTCCTTCATGGAGAGAAAGTGTCCTCAATAACGTTGAGTGTTACTAGTAACACTAGTAACACTAGTAACTAGCTAATCACCCGATTCCCATGTTAATTCTCATCGGGTATAAAGACACCTCTACAGCAAATTAGGGAAAGTTGCCAGATCTAAATTTCGGCAGACAGGTAAAGCGTCATATGGGGAAGTGCCTTTTTCGAAAATGGGGGTAGCAGCTAGAAGCAAGTGGCCATGAAGTTGGCTCTAAGTGCAAAATTATTGTTGTAACCATTGTTTGTATTGTCATCCAACATTAGATTATAACATGCTTAAGTGTTACACGCTTATCGTTTCAGTACTTAATTGTCAGAATGCACTGTTTTCGCAAATAGGTGGTTCATTAAAAGACAGAATATCTTTATATTTTATTGCAAAGGTTTGGTCGTTTTTTTTACGGTACACAAATCCAAACTGAATTATCTGCCCCACGACGATAAAAGGGACAATTTTGCCGGAAAGAAGATTAGGAAACATAATGCACATGGTCAGCACAGGTGGGAACGTGTTCTTTTTGGAGAAAAAGTGTCCTCAATAACATGACACAGACATTTTATTTCATGTAGACTTACTGTTCTTGCAGTTCAGTGTAAGTGGCGAGTAATTTTCAACAGATGGTGAGTTAAAAATCTTCGTCCTCCACCAGAATATTAGGAATGTATGAACATTTACCATTCCATGAGTTTGTAGTATGAGTTCATGATTTAATGATTAACGTTAACCTCGGAAGGGGTAAGTGAAAGGGGATGCGCTGATTGAGTGAGCGAAGCGAACGAAAATCAGCGTTTGTTAGCCAGTGCACTCAAAAATCGGTTTAAATGGACTTAAGCATGCGAAACATGGGCATACAATATGCCAAACCATGTCATTTGGCTGGTGTAAAGGCTAATTGGGCAATAGCAAACGTAAGAATTATGAATTAGAAAATTTATAGACACTCCAGACAAAAAAGGTAGAGGTGACTATTAGACAGTGGAATTCTTCGTATTCACAGGCCTATGAAAGTTGTTATATCCACCAGAAACCAAAAGTGGTATAAGAGCAGCCGCCAAGTTTCCAAAAAGGGTCTGCCTGTCAAAGTAGTGATATTATTCAACCAGAGAAAGGCTGCCAAGGTTAATCCTGTTAGCCAAGGTAATCGCACGGAATAATCCTTTGGACGTTAAATGAAAACTTGAAGATTGCTACCGCTAGTAGCAATCATCTAGTTTTCATTTAACTTTCGAACTATTAGTAAGTACGATTAACTTGGCTAACAGGATTAACCTTGGCGGCCTTTCCCTGGTTGAATGATATCACTACTTTCAAAGGCCGACTCTTTTTGGAAACTTAGTGGCTGCTGTTATACCACTTTTGGTTTTGGGTGGATTTTACTGATGGACATTTTACTGATGGACGGAATTTTATGACTGCAACCAGCTACACAAATACTTCCTTGACGTGTATCCTAATATTTTCATATTAGAATCCTGAAGAGCATTTTGAGTATATTTACTTATTTCCTCTGTTAAAACTGCGTATAAAAACGTTTGTATTATCTAGGACTATGCTACCTTAAATCATTACTACTGTAGCTGAGCAAACAACGCAAGCGAAATATTGTCTACAAAGGAGAATAGAGCTGTGATAATAAAGTCATATTATCACATATAACTCAATGTTGGAGCCAGTAAATAGGCTAGCTGCAAGGGGCACTTAGAGGGGAAAAAGAAGGGTGTAATACTGAAGCCGATGCTTTTAAGGCGGGTTTCTTAGGCCTAAAACGCACGATTTTGCTAAAATTTTAAGCAAGTGGAATCTTTTCTTTTCCGCTTACAACCTCACAGCAAAAGGAATCGAAGAAAACAACATTTTTAAGCTTTAGAAAATCCGCTCTCAAAGCACTGCATTGACTAGAAGTTCCGTTGTTTTTCCCGCATTTTGATATAGTGCCCCTTGTAGTTATATGTCCAGATGCTAGCTCATAACCAGTATGCGTTATTGTCGCTGCTCTGTAGATTGCAACATGTTTAATGGTTGGTTATACTCTCATAGTCTGCTTACATTACGAACATGTCGTCTAATGGAGTAAAATATACAACATCGCTTAAATATTAAAGTACAGTTGAGCTCGAATTTGTTGTAAGGCAATAAATTACTATGGTAGCACATGGAATCCTCGATAGTTAAAGAATTGCCATGACGCGGTTGCATTTAATGGTGTGAAATCGAAAACTTTTAAACATTACTTCCTCCTAGCTCTTAACAATTGCTTGAACACAATGCAACCCTTTTGCGTGAACACTATGTAAACATTTGATCATTGCGCTGTAACCGCTACAGAAGGGCAGACGATTCAAATATATGAATCGTTTGAAGGATTTCTTAGAAATCGCCCTTACAACATGGTGTCCAAGTACTGGCTACATTAGTGTGGAAATCTCATATTCAACACCTCAAATCGACGTATTGTGATGAAGCTGTTTATGCGAAACGAAACTATGCAGCAGACCGGAATTATGAATATGACTTCGTGTAATATTTCGAATTGCACTTACATTTCTTATTCGGACTCTCAACACCATGATGAGGAAACCGTTACATTTGGAGCTTTTGCTTTGAATGGCTTAGCGATTTGGGCATTGCCCATGTTAAACTCTGATTGCTGCAGCAACACTATAACCAGGACGCATACAGCATTAAATGGCAAGTTTAGCCTAAAAGTATTTAAGAATTAATTAAATTCTTTTATCAAAGATTTCAGCTACAAATAAAAAAATCCTACCAATATATGGCGTGGTTACTTAATTTAACTAAAGTCAATGAATCCAATGCAATAAGAAAGCTATCGTTTTAAGCATTGAGTTATGCACTTATATAAGCGCTTTCAGACACTGAAAGTCTCACGGTCTTGCAAAGAGTATTTAGTTATTGTTTACAGAACCTGTTTAAAAACAGTATATATACAGCTGACATGTAAAAAAAGTTAACTGATGACTGACCTGATTATTATTAGAAAAAAAACAAAAAATTAGAGGCGTAAAAAGTTATATTTCTTTCTAAATTTAGAACAAAAGTGCTGTAATGAATGCGTGTAACCAGCACGTATAAATGTGAATTTGACACTTCGATAGCCATAATACTACTGTAAAATATGAAAGTCGCCTACGTATAAAGCAGCGAATATTTCCATAGTTTTTACGCTGTTTTTACCCCTTTATTTTTGTATGCTGTCGTGCAGCATCTCTTCAATAAAGAGTCAAACTTTCTTTTTATTACTTTTTCAATGTCTTCACATTGATGAAGAATTTAATAAAAATCTATTTCCAATTATTAACCAGCACGTGTAAATGTGAAGTTGACACTTCGGTAGCCATATTACTACTGTAAAATATGAAAGTCGCCTAGGTATAAAGCAGCGAATATTTCCCAAGTTTTTACGCTGTTTTCATCCCTTTATTTTTGTATGCTGTCGTGCAGCATTTCTTTAATAAAGAGTCAAACTTTCTTTTTATTACTTTTTCAATATCTTCACATTGATGAAGGAAAAAATCCATTTACAATTATTGTAATTGATGGGAGGAGGCATAGTTGTTGGTAAGTAGGTTACAAACACACCATAATATTACCAACAGTTTCAAAGGGTTCAATGGGTTTTAGCGAGCATTAACAACTTCCGGCCATCTGCCGACGAGGGCCTAAGGTCCTAATGTACCAATAGCTGCAGCAACAGCAACAATCCCACTTTAAACGAAGCGAGAACAAGGACAACAATTTCTTTAAAATACAATTTTGGGGCACAACGTTCATCATTACTACCTCGCAAACTTTGTCCGGTTGTATGGAAAGGTGGCATTGCCGGCGGGCTATAGGTTTCGACTTTTGGACTTCCATTGTTGCGTTAAAAACCATTTAGCTAAAAGCAGTTAACTTTAAACCAGACACCCAGAAGCTGTTAATTTCAAGGTCCTAATTTTTTATCAAATTGGCGGGCCTATACGATGGAACGGAGTATTTATTTCATAGACGCTTACTTTCAGAGCAAAGCAGAATTGTTTCAAAGTGGGTGGAATCATTGATACATCGTAATGAACGATTAGAGAATCAGACAAACAGTTAAAATTACAGGATTAGACAATCAGTTAAATATTGCAAACACGGCTTAGTTTACCAAGAAAACCAAATACCGGGAGAAGCTAAGAGAGGGAAATTCAATCATCCGTGTAACATTAAACTGGTCGAGCTAGGTGAAATAAAAAGACAAGTTACTCACCTGAATTATCGTCTCTTTCTTTCATGGCTTTACCGCGCAAAAGAGCAATTGCTTCTCCAAGAACACAGACAGCTACAGCGACAAGTAAAAACTTAGCTGCAAACGACATTTTGAATATCTGAAATTAAGAAATACAAGATTGCATTACAGCATGGCTTAATCTGTGTAGCTTAGGCTACTACGTCAGAATTAGCTGATAATTATTCCCTACCTTAGTTTAATAAATGTTTTCAGTAAGGAAAGATGTAAGAAAGTTTTGGGGTTTTTAAAAAGATGTAATTTATCATTACCTTCACACTTCGACCTAGAATTTTAAGCTATCGAAATAAATACTAATGAAGGAAGAAAAGAAGGATATGAAGGAACGGCTTCAAAGCATTGGTTTTAAGAGACAACATTAAGTAATCAAAATAAACCAAATAAATTAAATCACATTCGATATTGAAATTTTTGCAACAAATAATGTAAACGTGTGAATGGTTTGAGTTCTTCCAGTATTTGCTAAACTTTCCCGACTTACAACTTAAAACTATAATGTATATCTGTGCTTGTCCTCTCTTCTTTCCTCAGGTTACGTTTTCTTTCTAAACTGAGCTATTAGCAAGCCAAGATAACCAAGATAAGCAAGCTAACCATACTTGCAAATATTATAACCATTTTCATAGTTTTTTTTAGGAATATAAATTAGATTTTATTGGTCGATGTGTGCAAGGGACTGAACCACGGCACATGCTAGAATATAACATGCAAACTAACTGTCATATTGGTACACATGCAGATATTCCTGGAAAGAAGCCCTAACTCCCCAATTGGAACTTTACAACGGTACTGTAAAGTTTCTAAACGTTCTTAAATTTTAAAAAAGCCTATAGGTTTACAAATGTGCACAAAAGTTCTTTGTAGGAGTGCAACCAAATAATTGCATGTGGAAAGCAACTATGCATGAAACTCTGATGCAGAATGTTCACAATGGCATGTTTACATCTCTGACTATTTCAGATATCTCAGATATTTCAGATATAGCCTATCTCAGATTTTTCAATATCTGTTTCTAGAATCGAAGAAAACAGGATTTTTTTTATTATGTGGAAGATTATAAACTAACATTATTTAGCCAATCCAATATTTCTTCAGCCGTGATATAAGGACAATTCTACGGCAATTTCAGGTCATTTTCATTTTTCCAAGAAATTCTTAATTTTAGTAAAAGTTTGAAGAATAATTAAAAAAAATAAAAAAAGAAAAGTCTCTAATATTAGGGAAAATCAATAAATACAACACAAGTTAAAAAGATGATAATTACCAATAATGTAATGCCCAGCTTTAAAAGTATTGATACGCCAGTCCAAATCTTAAAAAAATACGTTGAAGAATTATTTAAAGAAAAAAAACATAGAAAAATTCCAAGAAAATACGAAGAAAAAGCCATAAAATATATAAAATAATGTGGAAAAACTGAAAAAAACTTTTAAAAATTCCATGAAAAGTTTCCTTGCAAAAATTCAAAAGACAGAGAAAAGTCTCAACAGTATCATAAAATCATGTACGTGTTTTTTAACTTTTAAAACATAGATGAATTAAGCTAAATTAGTGAAGACCTACTTGTCAAGAAGTTGAAGGCAGGAGAGGACGTCTGACAGGGAATAAGTATGATTCTGCTAAAGACTGGGAACATACGAACTGCACCTCATATTTATACAAGTTGAATCCGATATAGCTCCGCTTCCCACGTGTCTTATGATAATTACATCAAGTCCTTTCTTCAAAGCTTCAGAATTTCTGATCGTTCGGTTGCAATAAATGTAAGAGATATGAAAGTCTGGCTTCCTGGTATGTGCCGTAGCTTTTACTTCTTATTTCAATTAACAATAAGAGTGTGACAGCAAACTAGCTTCATTACTTCTACTATTGCTCACACCTGCTATACCTGCATTGTGGTAGCTTGAATTATGAACCTTCCGTTTTGTATACTCGTGAAATGACGTTTACCACTTACTACTGAGAATATAAGCTAGACAGTAAGCTGGCTTTATTGCACATATTATTGTCGACACGCGCCACACAGCATAATGGACTTTCCATTTTGATATTGAAAAGAGTATAGAACACAATACAGGGCAAGTTACAGTGCAGTTTAGTGTGGTTGTGTCATGTGCAATAGGTCAAGCCTGATCTCAGCAACCCTGATATTTTCGGCAAGAAACGGGCCCTGTGATGCATCGTGCTCATGACAATAATTATTGTGCCGCATAAACAATCCAAGAAATTTCCTACTTGAATTACCTAGCAAAATGGGCCCCCTCTCCTTGTTGTGTCATGGCATCATCTGAGAATGCGATATATCTCCAAATTACAGAAAACAGTAACGTTATTGTTTTCTTTTCTATTATATCGCTTTTGTTGTATTGCCTTTATTTCGCCGGTGAAATGAGTAAAAAGAAAATGTTTTGCAAAAATAATAGAAGTTAAATAACTATACAGAGTGATCCATAAAAAACGCAGCAGCCAAAATCTTCCATTTAAACACAACACCTCACCATGTCAATACAAAAAGGCGTATTCGAATCCTTCGGTTGTCATCTTATCCACAAAAAAATGGCATAACAATGGACCAACCACAGTAAACACCGTGGTGTGGAGACCAAACAATTTCATCACCCCTTCCCCTCCCGCTTGTGTCCTTTTTTTGCCATTTGAATTTCAACCTCAGCAACACAACCGTGTTTAGTTTTAACCTGGGCACTAGCGGAGTCGCTCGCCTCACTCCCTCATTTCGCCGCGTCTCCCTGCGCTCGAGGAGATTTCTTGTTGCAACTCATATGGTACTGACAGACACGCCCAGCAAAAATTATAAAACATATGTTCATGGAAGTGATCCAAATAAGGTGCGCATTTTTCCACTACAGGATAAATATTTAGCCTACAACTTACTAAGAGTGTTTAAGGAAAAGTGCTGTCTCTGATGTCAAACGCTGATTTTCGTTCGCTTCGCTCACTCAATCAGAGCAACCTACCCTACTACTTATTTACATGACAAACGGCACTTCGGCACTTTCGTTTTTCGCTGCGCTCACTCAATCAGCGCACACATTTCCTCAGAAACGTGACTGAATCATTGTAACACCGAGAACCTCACATCACATGTAATTTGTATAGTACTACACTTTACATGGGCTTTTTTGTTTCACTTTTTTAAGAATTTTTTTCTTTACGTCCTGCTCAGTGAAGATTTTTCCATCGGTTTCTTATCACTTCACTTTCTGATGATTCCTCACTTGGCGAAACAGCTGCAGAAATCACGTGGAAACGCCACGGTTCCAATGATCTTTTATCTAAGATAGAAATTTGTTCATTTGCACTACTGTATAAATGTTTAGCTTACTATACTGTTTCTGATGACGAACGATGATTTTCGTTCGCTAGGCTAACTCAATCATCGCAAACATTTCCTCAGGAACGTGGCCAAATCAATGTAGCCACGCAGAACCACACATCACTTGACGAAAACAGCTGCAGAAATCAAATGAAAACGCCACGGCTTGAATGCAAATTTGGCCTACACAAGACACTAACTCTGATCCAAAGCTGCTCGTGTTTTAGCACTAATAAGGAGGGAACTGGCTGATGGCCTTACGTAAAAACTAATGCTCGATATTGTTGTTTAAAATGATACCAACGCAAACGTAAAGGTATTCCTGGCACCCCTTTCGGGTGTCAAATATATTTTCTATACGTAATTTAGTATTTAGCATTTAATCTTTTTCTGTCTTTGTGTTGCTGCTAAACGATTATTCTCTTGTCCTAGATTTGTCAGTTATTATAGAATAGGTGAATGACTGCAATTCTAAGACGGATAATAAAATAGTACTGCGAAAAGCTACGCGCCTTTACGGAACAACAATTTAGTAACTCACTCCTCGTTGGTCCGTTGACGCCAGACCATTGTTGATGGACGTTCTGGACGGCTTCGAGGCTTCCACGAAAAAAATGTAGCAACAATCATGACGTCATGTATTGTTGAGGCATTGTTGGGTGATTGTTGCCGATTGTTGCAAATGGTCATTTTTCGTTAATTTCGGTCATTTAGGACCCAGCTCGGACTTAAAAAATACGCCTACACAAAGAACGCATTAATTTGCTCTCTTTTGACAAACTTCTCATATTTGTAGCCATCTACTTCCAGAGGAGAAGATGATCGTCCCCAACCAAGCACCCAACAAACCAAGCATAAACTGCATCTTTTTAATGAGGACAGACTAGCGGAGTCGCTCGCTTCGCTTGCTCATTCCGCCGCGTCTCGCTGCACTCGAGGAGATTTCTTGTTGCAACTCTTGTTGCCATTTCTTGTTGCATGGTGCTGACAGACACTCCCAGCAAAAATTATCAAACAAATGTTCAAGTAAGTGAACCAAATAATGTACGCATTTTTCTACTATACAGGATAAATATTTATCCTACAACTTACTACGAGTGTTTAAGAAAAAGTGCAGTTTCTGGTGACAAACGCTGATTTTCGTTCGCTTCGCTCACTCAATCAGCGCAACATCAGAAAAGTGAACACCACCACGGTCGACCTCCATGAACCACACATCAACAGAAACGCCACGGTTTGAACGTAAGTCAGGCCTACACAAGACACTAAATCGTTCCCAAACCTGTTCGTGTTTTAGCACAAATAAGGAGAGAACCAGCTGATGACTTTCCGTAAACAATAATGCTGGAATATTGCTGGTTGAAATGATACAGGTGCAGACGTAATATTATTCTTGGCACCCTTTACTGGTGTCAATATATTTTCTACACGTAATTTAGTACGCTTCGCTCATTCCGCCGCGTCTCGCTGTGCTCGAGGAGATTTCTTGTTGCAATACGCATGCGAAGACAAGACGGGCAATTCCAAACCAAAAACAACCAGTCAAGTACCATATTCATTTTCACTACTGAATAAATATTTAGCCTACTACTTAATTACTGTATTTAAGAACGAGTACTGTTTTTGTGAGAAACGCTGATTATAACTACACTTTCTGATGACCCTTCACTTGGTGAAACAGCTGCAGAAATCAAGTGAAAACGCCACGGTTTGAATGTAAATTAGGCCTACACAAGACACAACTCTTATCCAAAGCTGATATTGTTTTAGCACGAATAAGGACGGAACTTGCTGATGGCCTTAGGGAAAATCTAAAGCGCGAATATTGTTGTTTGAAATGGTACAAACGTAGACATAAAAGTATTCCTGGCACCCTTTTCTGGTGTCAATATATTTTCTAAACGTAATTTAGTATTTATACTTAATCTTTTTCTGTCTTTGTGTTGCTGCTAAATTATTCTCTTGTCCAAGATTTGTCAGTTATTATAGAATAAATGAATGACTCCAATTTTAAAACGGCTAATAAAATAATACTGCGCACAGCTACGCATGTTTACCGATTGTTACTAAGAACAACAGGTTATTGACTCGCTCTTCGTTGGTCCTTTGCCGCCAGACCAATGTTGATGGACGTTCCAAATGATTTCGGAAAAAAATTGGCAACAATCATGACGTCATGTATTGTTGAGGCATCGTTAGGTGATTGTTGCCGATTGTTGCAAATGGTCATTTTTCGTTAATTTCGGTCATTTAGAACCTAGCTCGGACTTTGAAAATACGCCTACACAAACAACGGGTTAATTTGCTTTCTTTTGACAAACTTCTCATATTTGTAGCCTTCTACTTCCAGAGGAGAAGATGATCATCCCCAACCAAGCACCCAACCAACCAAGCATAAATTGAATCTTTTTAACGAGGAGACTAGCGGAGTCGCTCGCTTCGCTCGCTCATTCCGCAGCGTCTCGCTGCGCTCGAGGAGATTTCTTGGAAGTGTTCAAGGAAGTGATCCAAATAATGTGCGCATTTTTCCACTACAGGATAAATATTTAGCCTACAACTTACTAAGAGTGTTTAAGAAAAAGTTCTGTCTTTCATGACAAACGCTGATTTTCGTTCGCTTCGCTCACTCAATCAGCGCAATCTACCCTACTAATTAATTACTGTATTTAGGAAAAAGTGCTGTTCTGATGACAAACGGTGATCATCGTTCGCTTCGCTCACTCAATCAGCGCACACATTTCCTCAGAACATTGTAACATTGTAACACCGGGAAACTCACATCACATGTAATTTGTGTTAGTACTACACTTTACATGGGCTTTTTTCTTTCACTTTTTTAAGATTTTTTTTTCTTTACGTCCTGCTCAGTGAAGATTTTTCCATCGGTTCCTTATCACTTCACTTTCTCATGACCCCTCACTGGGTGAAACAGCTGCAGAAATCAAGTGAAAACGCTATGGTTCCAATGATATTTTATCCAACAAAGAAAATCGTTCATTTACACTACAGTATAAATATTTAGCTTACTACTGTTTCTGATGACAAACGATGATTTTCGTTTGCTTCGCTCACTCAATCATCACAAACATTTCTTCAGGAACGTGACTAAATCAATGTAACCACCAAGAACCACACATCACTTGGCGAAAACAGCTGCAGAACGTCAAGTTAAGCCTACACAAGACAATAACTCTTATCCAAACCTGCTCGTGTTTTAGCACAAATAAGGAAAGAACCGGCTAACAGACTTTACGTAAACGCTAATGCTCGAATCTTGCTGGTTGAAATGATACAGATGCAGACGTAATAATATTATTGGCACCCTTTACTGGTGTGAATATATTTTCTACACGTAATTTGGTATTTAGTATTTAATTTTTTTTGGTCTTTGTGTTACTGCTAAACAATTATTCTCTTGTCATGGATTTGTCAGTATATAGAGTTTCAATGAATAACTCCAAGTTTAAAACGTGTAATAAAATAGTACTGCGAAAAGCTACGCGTCTTTACTGATTGTTACTGAGAACAACAATTTAGTGACTCGCTCCTCATTGGTCTGTTGACGCCAGACTATTGTTGATGGACGTTCCTGATAAATATTTCGAAAAAAAATGTGGCAACAATTATGACGTCATGTATTGTTGAGGCATTGTTGGGTGATTGTTGCCGATTGTTGCAAATGCTCATTTTCGTTAATTTCGGCCATTTAGGACCCAGCTCGGACTTTGAAAATACGCCTACACAAAGAACGGGTTAATTTGCTTTCTTTTGACAAACTTCCCATATTTGTAGCCTTCTACTTTCAGAGAAGAAGATGATCATCCCCAACCAACCAAGCATAAACTGCATCTTTTTAACGTGGAGAGACTAGCGGAGTCGCTCGCTTCGCTCGCTCATTCCGCCGCGTCTCGCTGCGCTCGAGGAGATTTCTTGTTGAAACTCATAATGGTGCTGACAGACACTCCCATCAAAAATTATCAAACATATGTTCAAGGAAGTGATCCAAATAATGTGCGAATATTTCCACTACAGGATAAATATTTAGCCTACAACTTACTAAGAGTGTTTAAGAAAAAGTGTTGTCTCAAATCAATGTAACCACACATCACTTGGCGAAAACCCTCTGAAGAAATCAAGTGAAAACGCCACAGCTTGAATGCAAATTAGGCCTACAGAAGACACTAACTCTTATCCAAAGCTGCTCGTGTTTTAGCTCAAATATGGAGCGAACTGGCTGATGGCCTTACGTAAAAACTAATGCTCGAATATTGTTGTTTAAAATTATACAAACGCGCACGTAAACGTATTCCTGGCACCCTTTCTGGTGTCAATATATTTTCTATACGTAATTTAGTATTTAGCATTTAATCTTTTTCTGTCTTTGTGTTGCTAGTAAACGATTATTCTCTTGTCCTAGATTTGTCCGTTATTATAGAATCGGCGAATGACTCCAATTTTAAAACGGATAATAAAATAGTACTGCGAAAAGCTACGCGTCTTTACTGATTGTTACTGAGAACAACAATTTAGTGACTCGCTCCTCGTTGGTCCATTGACGCCAGACTATTGTTGATGGTCGCTTCGCTCGCTCATTCTGCCGCGTCTCGCTGCGCTCGAGGAGAATTCTTGTTGCAACTCATATGGTGCTGACAGACATTGCCAGCAAAAATTATCAAACAAACGTTTTAAATAGTTATCCGAATAATGTGCCCGTTTTTCTTTTATCCAACGTAGAAAGTCGATCATTTCCACCACTGAATAAATATTTATCCTACAACTTATTAAGAGTGTTTAAGAAAAAGTGATGTTTCTGATGACAAACGCTGATTTTCGTTCGCTTCGCTCACTCAATCAGCGCAACCTTAGGAACGTGATCTACCACCACAGCCGACCCAACAAAAATTATCAAACAAATGTTCAACGATGTGATCCAAATAATGTGCGCATTTTTCCACTACAGGATAAATATTTATCCTACAACTTACTAAGTGTTTAAGAAAAAGTGCTGTATCTGATGACAAACGCTTCGCTCACTCAATCAGCGCACACATTTCCTCAGAAACGTGACTGAATCATTGTAACACCGAGAACCCAAGGCACATGAAATACCCAAAGCTGCTCGTGTTTTAGCACAAATAAGGAGGGAACAGGTTGATGGCCTTACGTAAAACCTAATGCTCGAATATTGTTGTTTAAAATTATACAAACGCACACGTAAAAGTATACCTGGCACCCCTTTCTGGTGTCAATATATTTTCTATACGTAATTTGGTATTTAGCATTAAATCTTTTTCTGTCTTTGTGTTGCTCCTAAACGATTATTCTCTTGTCCTAGATTTTGCCAGTTATTATAGAATCGGCGAATGACTCCAATTTTAAAACGGGTAATAAAATAGTACTGCGAAAAGCTACACGTCTTTACTGATTGTGGTGAGATCAGCAATTTAGTAACTCGATCCTCGTTGTGTCCGTTGTGTTGTTCGCTCACTCAATCAGCGCAATCTACACTACTACTTAATTACTGTATTTAGGAAAAAGTGCTGTTCTGATGACAAACGCTGATCATCACTCAATCAGCGCACACATTTCCTCAGAAACGTGACTGAATCATTGTAACACCGAGAACCTCACATCACGTGCAATTTGTGTTAGTACTACACTTTACATGGGCTTTTTTGTTTCACTTTTTTAAGATTTTTTTTCTTTACGTCCTGCTCAGTGAAGATTTTCCATTGGTTCCTTATCACTTCACTTTCTGATGACCCCTCACTAGGTGAAACAGCTGCAGAAATCAATCGCTGCGCTCGAGGAGATTTTTAGAAACAGTCAAATGACCAAGCAAATGATCAGAAGTACGCGTTTTTCCTAAGGATTCAATTCGTAAACAAACGGTTACTGCGCCTACTCTTTCTTTTCTCAAGATTCAACAGCTTCATTTTCACTACTGAATAAATATTTAGCCTAGTACTTAATAACTATATTTAGGAAAAAAGGCTGTTTCTGATGAATAAGAGTTGAATATGCTGGAACTCTTTATTGCACCACTGTGGCAACATTGTCAACCATGGATTGTCTTAACAAGACGGTGAGCCGCCGCAATAGAGATTATGCGTTCGCGGTGATCTCTCCGAAACCTTCTCCTGCAAGGGAGTGTTGGTTCGACAGCATGGCCACCCAGATCTTCGAATATTACCCTCTTACCCTGGTGGTATATGCGCAGAATACAAAACACCTGTTGCTAACATTAAAACAATGAAGGACAGGATAAGAAATGCTATAGCGACAGTAACTGAAGTGAAGTTTGCCATTACATGGACGGAAGTTGAATATTTCTTTCATGTGCTATTGGCCACAAACAGAATACATATTGGAGTATACTTACCTAGTGAAAAAAGTTGAGCTTCTCTTTGCAGAAAACTGTATGTTTGTACCAGGAAAGTTTGTGTTTAATAAATTTTTGTAACCAGGGAATGACTTTATGACCACCCTGAGTGTAATATGTGTGCATGTTAATGATGCCTAAGAATGTTTCCTTTTGGCTGTGTCAGTGTGGCTCAGCCTTAGGACCTTGGCATTTGATTTCAAAGGTCATGGTTTCGATTCCCCGCTCTGGCAGTCTACCATATAAGTCCAACGTAAATAGGTTTGCATCCGTATTTATTTAACCCTTCTCGAGCCCATTGGCTTTCCATACCGTTTAATTCTATAAATTCCCTGAAGGAATTATGAAACAATAGAACCAGAATTGGCATTCCAGCAATACTGAAGTCTACTGTAAATTAAAAAAGGTTTTCTTGCTATAGAATGTTGCCAAAATTCGAGTTCAGAAAACTTAATGTTCTTTGAACTGTACAAAGATTTATACGACTATTTTTTTAAATTTTTAGTCAGTTTCTTAAAGTCACAATCAAATTTAAATTGAATGTATTTTCTACGACACATTTTTTTGTAGGAATTGCCTTCTGCTTGCTGAACCCTTGGATTTATCAATGAATGATGTGAATGTGGGTTCGATAACTTTTCTTTGTTTTCATGTGTTACTGAAAGCCGTAACCCAAGAGTTTTCCTGGTAGGTTATATACATTTTTCAAACGAAACGCATGAAAATGCACATTTTTTCCAAGAACGGTAGAGGGGGGGGATTGAGGCTTAAAGCACGGTAGAGTTAAATACTATGCACTTTCATCAGTCATAAAGTGCACTTCATTTATTTCTTCTGTCTTTGTTTCTGGAGATCGAAAAATACAGTCTGGTTCTGAATAAAACTGACTATCTTACAAACTTACACAGGAGCTATGGAGCTAATCACAAATTAAACATGTCCCGTATGACACCTGTCCAATAATGCTTGGCTACAGAGATATCGCCTATTCAAGTCAAACTTTGCTATTTTGGAGCATTAAACATTGGCTTAGTTGTTGCCCGTGTCCAACGGCTGGGATGCTCGGTTTACAAATCAAATTCATTAGCTCCGCAAACCCATATAGTGCAATGAAGATAGAGGGTATAGGAGTTGTTGATTCTGATTTCTATTTTTTCCAAGAACCATTTCACAGAGGAAGGAAGAAATACTGGATCCTGCCTGGACATACTGAAGTACCGTGTAGAAAATGCCCTTTAGAAGCCAACAACAGTTTCAGTTTCAAAAGCTAACCTTCCACCGAGGACATAACGTGTTGCTGAAAATGACGGTTTTGTCATTGTCATTTCATTTGGTTATCATTGTTGAGTCCCCTTAATCCAGTTAGTACGGCTTCCACCCACAACCTTCCAACATTAAGAGTTACACCATTTACGCTGCTGCACGAACAGGACTGAAGTCTTGAAGAGTGCTAAATGAAGCTCACTAGCGAAAATAGTTTACAACTTTTTTTCTAGTTTAAAAAATATGTGTTCTGAGTTAATCGAATAAACTTACCTAACCAAACGTACCATTGTGATAAAAAAAAAGATCTCTTGAGATGCTGACATTATTCAGTAATTTTGGCATACAACACAAGATCACAATTTTGACAAAGGAAACACAAAGAAATTAATTATTATCTATCTTCATTCTCAAGAATTTATGAATAAACCTTTCAACAAATTAAAAGCAGTGGTAGCAGCATTAAAGCCCTAGCATGAAATTCCATGTCAAACTTCAAACTCTGAAACCCCAGAACCCTTTTCTGTAAGTTATTTTACTGTAACTTCAATATTCTTGTTGTCGTTATTGTTGTTCTTATTAAGACCATTGCTCTTACCTGCAGATCGAACTAGTGAAACTAATTTAATAGTTAATAGCTTTAAACGAAAGCATTAACATGTACCGTTCTCATTTGATGATTACTTTATTGTAGTGTCATTCGCATTTGACTTCTAGCTAGCAGCCTGTCCCATAACCTTCTATCATGCTAATCTGTTTTTTTCGGCAGAATCTTTTCGAAATTCGTCTGGATATTGAAAGTATCCTTGACCTTCAGGGCTCCTTCATCTTCAGTGATCGCATGTGTGCCCTAGAGCCCTAGGTATCGTAAAACCCTTAGAACCCCTTTCTACAGCGTGTCAAATTTTGCTGTCCTACTTTGATGACCAACAGAAGACTGTAGTTTTCTGCTGAAACCTGGGCAATGTGGGAATGAACATGCTGATGCAGCTGTAATTGTTGCCCTTTCTGGTCCTCTCGAAAGGGGTATCAGGTTTGTTAACTTAGATGCCTATAAACTCTTCATCTGAAGTTGCATGATGCTTGCCAAACCTTGTGGAACAAACAAGATGGCAATAAGTTGTAGGCTAAAAGCGCACTTTTCAAGTATTGCACTCAGTTTGTCACCCCAGTCACTGGAAAATGATGCTATTGGCGCGCTTACAAATTGTCACACCAACCTATGACATAGTTTGAGAGGGAAATTTTGAGAGGGAAATTTACTCCAAATGTCGTTAATGTCACCGCCTACTTACGGTATATCATGTGCTTATGGAATGTCATCACCTTAATTGTGTGGAGTTCAACTCCATTTCTATCTTTTACGACTTGGTGTATGAATTGGGCAATAATTGTACTCCTGTCCTGGTTTTTTGAATTTTTGCTGGTGGTGTAGATGTATGATAAGATGCAGATCGGGGATTGTTTAACATCTCTGTAATGTGTGGCGCAGCAGCAACCCAGACCATGGCAGTGTGACCGAGGTTGGCGCTAATGACGTAGCTGTCGACATGCCATTAAGCCTAAATCCCCCTTTCCCATAAAACCGAGAGATTGCTACACCATTAAAACTGCAGAAACAAATTAAACTGAGTAATAATTATATATTAATCTAGGAATTGGACCAGCCTTAAATAAAAATTATAAACTAACGAGAAAACTTGCGTACTAAACTTGTACTCCACCTCATCAACATTTTTTAGGCACGAAAGTGAATCTTTTACGATTAGGGTCTAGTATACTTTTTCTATTTAGGGAGGCTAGCAGACTATTCTTTATATTGGCAGATAAGGGATGTAGAGGTTTCTTTACCAATATTCTAAGAAAAAAACCTAGGTAGTGGATATTCTGATGCTTGATATTTGCTAGATGCAAGCCGAAACAGGTAAAACATTGTCACGCCTAGTAACCAATGGTGCCGTAATTTATATGACATCAGTTGCAGGGCTTTCTGCACACAAATGGCACGTTACATTGTTTTACTGGTCCGCACGTTCCACAAAGCAACAATGTTTCGGAACGTGGTAACTTAACAATTAAAACTATAGGTCATTCCCTCCTCTAGCATACAGACCGCTCATCATTATTTGGGGACACGGTATTACTCAAAGCAACATACGTACAGAAAGCAAAATTGCTAACGTTTACATAGGACAAGAATCAGCAGCAACACATGTCTTTTATATTTCATTTCATTTTATTCCCAGGAGCCCTGGTCCGTAACCGCACGCTCCTATTTGCCACTTACAACATATTATACACAATACACAACGTAATATTATACCAGACCAAACCACAGCCTCAGCCTCTTTTATACAATCTGCTGACAACAATGAGCCATTCAGCTCACAGAAATGAGCGGTAATAATGACGTCACTGTGTAACAAATACAGTGCAAATGCGCTTATAAGATAGGACTATTAGCAATAACAAGAATTTATAAATTCTCGGTAATAAACACAGATTCAAACCTGTCAAGTTCAAAATGCTACGGAAATCGGTTTGCAGCTGTATCTGTTTGCCTTGAAATGACCAGTTTTTGAAATTACAGATTTTTAAACGAAAAAACTAGGCACAAATTGATGATTTACTGATTATTTTTAGCAGTTTTAAAAAGCAACACTTTCATTTTACAACTTACGTAATTTATATTTCTAGTGGTGAGTTTTAATTAATGTGGCTTCGAGTTTTTTTTAACAAATACTAGGCATTTTAGTAATTGTTTTCTCTTGGTCAGAATATTTTTGCCAACAAGTTGACGTACCAAATCATGAACAGGACGGAAATCAAACTGCCGTATCAGTACAGCTCAGCGGTAGGACCTCGGCCTTTGGTTTCAAAAGTCATGGGTTCGATTCCCAGCTCAGGCAGTCTAACATATAAGTCCAAAGAGCAAGATAAATAGGTTTGCATCTGTATTCACAGGTAGTATGTTTTTGTCTGTTGACTTCGTTTCGTCGTGTTTTCATCTTTTTTTGGGGGGGAGTGCTGTTAGCACCCCAAGTGCAATTCGGTACTTCAATGCCGTATCCAATTTTAGGAGAGTATCTCACACATTCTCGAGGAATTTATTCCGCATTTATGATATGTTTCAGGGATCGTTCACCTCCTCCTCTCTTTCCCTGTGCCACTGAAGAACACAGAGGAAAGTGTAATTAGTGTGATAATGGCATAAGCAATAGGATTTATACGAAGTTTTCTGTTAGTTTATGGTTTACTAGGAGTCCACTCGCTCTACGACGAGTGATCATAACATACATAGCATTGTGAAAATGGTTTAAGTTAAAACAGGGTGTCTAGGAATGATGTCAAGGGTTCCAGAATTAACAAATAAAAGATACAATTTATATCAATTTCACAAGAAACTTCAATGACGCTGTACTGAATACACAACCTGAAATTTTGAAAGGTCCAAATTTTTTATTAAATTATTTAATAAAGAGTAAAATGGGGACCAGTTTTGTGAATCCAAATCCAATTCTGAGTTTGATAAAGTAAGACATGATGTTTTTTTTTTTTAAATAAAACATCTTAAAATTCCACAGCTTTCCTGGATAGCATCACAATCTCACTGAAAAGTAAATTTTTTTTATCGAGATGTCTCCTGATCGACATGCCCCCACAATTCAGATAAAGAAAACACGAACTAATTTTCGATCATAATTGTGGAAATTGGTTACAATAAAAACACAAACAAGTAAAAAATTACGGGGGAAGCAGCCTGTTGTTGCCATTGAATGACTAAAAATCCTGAAAGGTGCAACACGTCTGCAATATTTTGCAACGTTTCGGGTCAGTAATGTGACCTTATTTTTTACGCTTGATAAAAGGCCGCATACTGACCCGAAACGTTGTGAAATATTGTATACATGTTGCACCTTTCAGGCTTTTTATTCATTCATTCACATTTCGGTGCTTTTATCTTTCATGCCTGTTGTTATTAAACAGCCAGCACCATGTTGGTTCATTCACAAACATGGTGCTGGCTGCGTAGCAACAACGGATTCATATTCTTTTCATCTTTTACTTGTTCGTATTCTTTATTGTGAACAAGATCCACAATTGGAACCGAAAATCAAATTGTGTTTTCAACTGACTTGTGTGTTCGTGTCGTCAAGAGACATCTTGATTTAGGCATACCACTACTTCCTGCAAACGAATTTTGAAACTGTAGAAGTTTTGTGTAGGGCATAACAGCTCCAATAAAGAAAATTTGACATTTTTTAAAGTTTCATTTAAAACCATGTAAAACGGGACCTTTTTTTCGGATATAGGATGAGGAAATTCGTTCTTAATTTTTAGCGTTTTTCCTTTAAAGAACTTGATGAACGTTTGGACTTGAAAAAAATTCGGGTAGCTAGCTTTTATGGACCAATTTATATAGTTTATGTCAAACAATACTGTGTTCACTTGAACCAGAACCACACTTGATAAATAACAAAACAAACAACAAAATCTCGAAAAACACGCGGCTACAACGACTACCTCGCAACCAGTCTTCTGTACACGTGAGAGACGCAATGGATAGAGCAGCGACTTGTTGCTGTGGTAACGTGCATTTAAGGTCTAATTTCCAGTTTTTAGGACTAATTTTTTTTTACCGGACGTTTTAATTTCGTAAGCAGCCGATGACGGAGAATTTGATTCGAGAGTAGGAGCCTATTCAACCAACCAGTATGGCGAGGAGACTATTTTAAATGTGTTTCTTTAACGAAATCCTTTTCTTTTTACGGTTTCGTGTCTTCCTGTAATGGTTAAATGCGAAGATCATATGTTATTACTTCACTGATCTACATCGAGCAAGTCTTATTAGCTATAAGGAAGCAACGATGTTTTAATTTGCCATGTTTTTAAACTAATTTTAGGATGTGGAATCTAATAATGAAACACGTTTGTCGCTATCTTGTACCGTTCCGGAGTTTTAAAAAAAAGCGACCGACAGGCTGACAGACGGACGGACAAAGTAGTTGCTATAGTCTTAGAGCCACTTCAGCTGTACAGAAGACTAAAACAGCCAAGATTCGGTATGGTATGATGGGCTCATACTTTATTGAGATGACGTGTCCCGAGTGAAATTCACAAACTCTGAAATAGTAGTCTGATGCTCTTGCCAATTACGATACCTCATCATCTCCATGAAAAAGACAAAGTAGTGAACTAGAGTTTCAATGGTTCGATCTCTGTCATGCCATCTCAAAGAAGTATAGGTCCGTAAGAAAGGCTTGTAGAATCTTATCGATTTCTATTTAAATATATTTAGTGTGCCATGTCGAAAACTTATTTTAATTTTTGGAGTTTATTTTTAAACTTGTAGCCTGAAAAACTTAAATTTCAGTCAAAATTTGAATTTGAAAATTGTTGCTGCTGACTGGGATTTTCACTTTGTTGGCTTGCTGCTGACGAGCTTCTCGGTCTTCTTCTTCTTCATCTTGAGGCATTTGTAATGATAATGATGCCAACTTCTCGTGTTTTCGACTGGCTGGCCTATTGTTTGGGGAACTCCTTCCTTGTTTTTTTTATTTCTTTTCTACACTACGTATGCATTAGCTGGAGAAAACCCTAGTTTCAGTTTTTTAGGTTTTTTTTATAATTAGTCGTTAGTTACACAGAATCAAGTTATCAATATTTACAATTAGCTGTAAGAATTAATGGAAAAATTGGAAGTCAAACGCTGAAAAACAGATTAAGATTCCGGCCTTTGGTTTGGACTTATACTTCATAGCCCGGGTTGGAACCACCTTTTCATTGGACAGATGCCCCTGTTGCCTGAGCCACATGTGTACCTGTGCAGTAATTAGGAAGTCGTTGGTTCGAATCCAGGCCATATGAGTCTGTAATGAAGACGTTTCAAATCGTAGGTCGCATTTCAAAATGGTGTTCGCCATTTTGCAATTACGTTTCCTTTTATGCAAAAGATCCTAGGTATTTTTTAGTAATATTTTCCCGCTCCTTTCTAAAGTAACCTTAGCAATTGAAAAGGACGTTAATTCGACAATTTCGCTTTTTTTGTTTCCTTTTGGTTTGCACTCTAAATGGTCTTTTATATGAATTTGAATTGTAGGTCCTTTTGTTGTATTCTTCATTGTTGTTGGCTAACGTCATTTAATGCTTTTCCCTGTCTCTCACTTGGAAGAGTTCATTGTTGGCTACGCATTGTTTAAATTCGTTGTTGCAGGAATTCGTTTCCATACGCAAACGTTAGCAATTTTGTCGACTGTACATAATAATTCAAGTATGTCACCCCTTCCTAACGAAAAGGCACCGATACAAGTCAAGGGTGGGTACTTCCGTGATCCAATCAAATATCGACGGTGTGGATGTTTGAGCTGTGTTCCTACACCCATTCACACCACTGCACTGCACTGGACCAGTGCACTGTGACTGAGGTTGGCGCTCATGACCAAGTTGTCGACGCACTATTAAGCCTCAATCGTCCCCCCCCCCCCCATTCACAATAATTGAAAAGTTTGAGTCCATTGGAGCACCTAAGGCATAGGGCTTGCGATCTTAAAAGGGCCTGTAAGTCTAATGACTTAGTCACATAGCAATTTGGGGTTCATACATACACTACGTTTGGTAGACGTAAATTACTGGAAGTATTTTAACCCCCAAGTGTTATCCCTCGTTCCCTTCAATTGCCCTGTCCCTTCTGATGGTATTAGTGATGTTTCTACTAGCAGCAGTGAGAGTAGAGGACCACAGACTGGGGGAACCACTCAAGCGTGCACTGTTATCAGAACCAACAGGCCAAGTTATTGACCAACCCTTCTGTGCCCCCGAATTTTACTTTTGTCGCACCTGCGAACCATTCGGGGGTGGATGGAGTGGATAGCAGTTGCCTGCATCTGCTGGCATGGGGAATAACGATTTTGTTTCAAGTAGAGGAGATGATGATACGCTTAATACAATCTCCATGTTAAGTCAAGACTCGGATCAGGGACATGCAAAGAAGACAGAGCCTCTACAGACCAACTCTAAGACAAAAATGTGCAGGCCATCATCTTATTGCGAGGGTGAGTCAGACCTACACACGGTCAACAAGCTGAAATTATGGCTGAGACGTTTTTTTCGTTTTACACAAATTAGAAAATTATGCAGGTTAATAATGCCTGGTAAACTGAAGGAATCTTTGTAACCCGAAAACTGAGTGCATTAATAAAAAAAATCATCATGGTCCATTTATGGGCCTCTCGTGAAAAAAATATTTAAACAAACTTTTAATGCGCAATATACAATTTACACAATGCGCAATTTACAAAGTACAAAATCGAATGACATTTGAAGCATGCACGCAGCAAGCCAGCTCAGGCTCGTCGAGGTTGGGACACGGGATACACTTAGTAAGGAGCCTTATCCACTCCCTAGTTCCATAAACTGTAATGAAAAAAAAATGCCTACAAGGAAAAGAAGTTGGTGGTTACCCAAGGCAAAGAATTTTGTCCCTGCACCAAAATTTCTTTCTACGTCCTTTACCCAGACATTTAGCCAGTTACGCATATCAATGGTTACACTTGAAACTTTCAAAAATCCAGACAGTCAGCCAGTGACGGACCTTTAGCGTTATTGTTATGTAGATAAATAGCAAATACGTGTTTAAAATAAACAGCGATGCAAAGGTACCACCGAAAAGAAAACAAAGTTTGCAGTAATCAAGTGGAGAAAAGTTACGACCCATTATGAGCATGGGAATTAAAAGTAGCACTATCACCAATTGAAAGTAGGCAGAATCTGGCAACATCTAGTGCTATCTAGTCTACCTAGCCCTGCTTGCACCAAGAGAAGGGATGTACAACGGCATTACTTTTAACGAAACACCCAACCACAACCTCCTTAATTATTGTGTGAAAATTTGGTAAGTCCTTGTGCACCTGGAAGCAAGTTGAAAAAGGTTAACAATATCACCACCGTTGCATGGCGCCATGGTATTTTCATTCGCTTTTCAATCGGTGATAGTGCCACTTTAAACCCAAAGTCGGCTCTTTTACATCCATTGTTTCTTTATTCTACATTTATTGGCGTTTGGCCTTAAACCATAGCCACCCTTTAGCATTAAATAACACATTGTATTGCCCTTCGTTAAACATGACTTTGTTGTAAATAAGAATTTACTACAGCCATCGTGTAGGTTATCAGAAAAGGATGGCTTTCACCAAAGTATGTTCATTACAAAGTCTTTAGGCACTGCAGATGTAAGGAAAGCGATTTTAAAACAAGCAAATGAAGATTGAAGGTCGTCTCTGAAGCGGGCTCTTTTTCACATTATTTTTCTCAGTTTAGCTCCTGTCTGGCTCGTTATGGCAATACTTTGTTAAAATAACCGTCTGGCTTCAACCCCGCACGTCCTTGGTGCAAAGTACACCGGTCTTTAGCCATGGGATGCAAGCAGACAAGTTGCGGGAACACGTGTCCGTCATCCCGCGTGCTGTTGCCTCTGGGGGTCACCATCTTCTGGGGCCGTCAATCTAGCCGTCTGGCTTCAACCATGCACTTCCCCGGTGCAAGGGACACCAGCACCCAAGTTGCGGGAAGACGTCCCGCAGGCTATTGCAGCAAACTTCTTCAACACCTACACAGACCTTCAAGTTCGCCAACGGCAAACCATTCGTCCTAGACCCTTCAAACTCGGTGGGCGCCTAGCTGACCATACCCCCAGGACGTCCAAAAAAATTCAGACCCACAGCCCTAGTAGAAGGAGCGCTATTAAATAAACCGGCTTTGAGTGTAGGCCTATATAGGCCTATATAGGCCTATATAGGCCTAAATACTTCGACCGTCAATAGCGGACGAAGGAAACGAGCTACGACCCTGGGGATAGGCTAGATCGCTTTAGGAGGACGAAATACCCCTGGCTACCAAGTTTCATACCTAAAACACGAGTGGTTATGGAGAAACAGCATACCTGTGGTTAGGTGAGGTTAGGTTAGGTTAGTGGGACTTAGCCATTTTTTTGAAGTTCAAATGGTGACGGTTAACATCCGTCCTGACGGGGTTTTCTTCGAATAGCTCGGCTCACAGAGGTCTCAGGGACTTGTGGTTGGGCTTAAAATGTGCGTACGGACGAGGGCTACCCTCACACCGAGTTTCATCAAGTTTACACGAC